>KN472776.1:18479-66766 GCA_000787095.1 Periophthalmodon schlosseri
CTGATCCAGTCATTTTTTCTGGCTCAGTGCAAATGTTCACTACCACTATTGGTACTCGTGCATACCTAGCCTTTAGATGGTCAATATGATAAGAATCATCCGAGTTTGGTGGCCACATAGTAGCCATAAACTTACTGTGGGAGATTGGAGCAAGTCTCACTTTATGGACTAATAATTATAAAATGGCTGCATACTCTTGTGACCTCAAGAAAAGAGTATCCAGCCTGCAATTAATCGAGAATAATCACATTTCTATAAAAGAAGGTATTCAATTGTTTTATTTAGAATTTCTCAGTCTCCAATTGACCATTATCACACTCACTACCCCATTACTCAACAAGGCGTCTCCTGTCTCCTTACCCAGCTCCCCAACACAGCGGTGCAGCTCACCACCTTCTCTGTAATGAACTTCATATTGAAGAGAGCCCACAGGAACCTGGTGAAGCTCCAGGAGAGGGCCATGTGCAACTCCGCAGACGTGCTGAGTGCAGACAACATGGCCGATCTGATCCAGCTCTACAGAGAGAGTCTTAGCAAAGTACAATATGACCACTATTATTGTCACTAATGCTTTTGATGTATAAAGAGTAATAGATATGTTTTGTTCCCCTTTAGATTTTGCCGGATATGATGACAATTGTTGGAAAGTGGCAGGCCCTGAGTAAGAAGGAGAAAGTAGCGAGTGATGCAACAAAGCCAGAGATTGAAGAGAGTGTTGAAGATGCTGGTGAAAAAGAAGGACAAGGTAGCACAATTATTTTTATAGCCTAAAATGCCCAGCCATTAAGTTTATGTGTGAGTGAGTGATTGCTGGTATTTGGAAGGACCGATTTTGACTTAAATCTTAAAATAATATTTGTCAATAGAACAAACAAAACATTTTCTTAAAATAAGAAAAAGTCAATCATTTTCTGGGGAGACAAATGAGGAGACAAATACTATTGCACTATAAAACAAAAACTAGTTCTATTGGCAAATCTTGTTTTAAGATCAAAGTCAAAATATACTCAAATCAAGACAAATACTACTTAAAATCAAGCACTAACATGATCTTATTTAAGATAAAAGTACATTCTGATATGTCAATGTCCATATTAATGTGCTTTCTTGTATGTTTTTTGTAGAGGCAGAGACTGCAGAGGTGATTTTGCTCAAAGCTCTGATTCTTCAGGTGATTTGTCTGTATCAGAAAGTGGTGCCACATCTGGTGGGACAGTGCAAGTTTGACTTCAGCAAACTCTTGAAAGGTTATGTCTCACATAAAGTTACAATGTGATGAATGCTTTTCAACTCTGAATGATTTATCTTTACCTTTAGGCCTAAAGGAGGAGGTCCCCCCGATTCTGCAGTACCACATTCTGCAGCTAGCTCTAGATCTGCCATCCAGCAAGTTCTCCTGGTTCCGTCTACAGGTGAGTTCCGCTGACCATAAGTAGAAAGTGTGGAGTTATAGGATTAGTACAAAATTTGAGCATAGTTTTTGTAGTACAGATAAAAGGCTTGTATTTGTAAAACGGTTCTTAAATGTGTATATATGAATCATTTATAGGACGCTGCAGACAGTGAATCATCTTCCTCGGAGAAGTCGGTCCTTTATCAGATTTTGAACATGTTTGTGAGCAGCAACACAAGCCACCTGAAGACCTTCACTAGGCAGCTGGTTCTAAAGGTGGGAGCGCTAGGCATTGATCTTGTAATTTGATATTTCATCTGTTAAATGTGCTATTAAGTCAGTAGACTCTATAATGACATAATATTTTCCTTACTTTGGTGAAGATCCTAAAGGACAGTGGTGTGTTTGAATACACCTGGACGGAGCTGGAGCTGTGGCTTGAGCAACTCACTGCTCTCGAGCCAAGTCAACGGGAAAATGTCATCCATTTCATTGAAAAGGTAATAGGTTATTTTAACATGTGTCAAGTATATATTTTTTCTAATGAAATAATAGTGTATACTTCATTTCCTGATTGTAGGTGCTGGTGAAGCTCGTCTCCTCCTCTCACGTGTACTCTGACAAAGTGGCCAGTCTGGTTCAGGAGACAGCTTATGTGCAGGCCAACCTAAGCGGACAGGAGGGGGACGCTGCCAGTATACCAGTCTCACATATAGACGGTAAACAAAGAACAAGCTCACGTAATTACAGGAGGTTTTGAAGAATTACACATTCTAATCATCTGTAATACAAACAAATATATACAAAATATAATATGACCATTCTCTTACATGGAATAACTTTTTCACATTTCTTTCATACTTGTCCAATTGTCTTTCATGTCCAAATGTCTTCAGATATATCACAAGTTCCCATCACTCTGAAAATAGTTGCACAGATTGATTCATTAAAAAGTATATACTGTATTTGTTTAATAATGGCATTCAATTTGACATTACATTTTGTGCCCTCTTGAACCAGACGTGCTGGACATGCTGGATGTGATCATGGAGAGCAGTGAAGGAGAGATGGAGGAGTTTGGACCTCCTCTGAGTGAAGAGCTCATCATTCAGACATTTCCATTCAGTGCTCTGGTGCCTGCCGCACTGGAGGCAAGGAACAAACTGCCCTCTGGGAAAGGTACGATTTTAGAATGGAACATGGGCCTTGAACTCGTGTTTACATTCGTTTTGAGGAAAGGATTCAAGGTAGTTTGTCACAGTCTGTTTGTTGAACTCAGTTTTACCACAGATCATTTGCTTCACTTTTCATAGCCAGTATTTCTCCAATAGAGAAATAAAAGAAAGATCCTTATAAGATCCTTATAATACTACAGTAGGGATGGGGCCAATAGTTTCAATACATTGTTAACAGTAGTGATGCATGTGGGGATTTACACTGCAGAACTGGGTCTTTGCTCTAAATATTCTATATTGGCTAAAGTCTGAGGTTGTGAGGGGATAAGTCTAAAAAGGCTGCTGCATTTAGGCTACAAAGCATACATTATGAAAATTACTTGTCATTTCTATCCCTTTATATCAACACATAAAAACAAATTCCCAAAACAAAAAATATAGAAATTAAAAAAAAAACAGATGGCCAAAATTTAATATTGTAAATTATTTCAAAATCTTGTTTTGTACTTCTCATAGACCTGTGAGATTATAGTTTTTAAACACAACACTAATGCAGAAATCAAGTTATTATTAGAGAAAAACTATCATTTTAACAATTATTGCCTTACCACAAAATCATCACCATCTTTGTGTTTCTCTCTTCCTCCCTCTCTCTAGACGTAGTGTTTGAGTATCTGAGCTCCGTCTTGGGTCAGTTGCTGCACTGTCAGAGAGACCCCCTGCCCCTGTGCCTGGCCCTGCTGCACTATGACAAAGAGCTGATGTCCTCCCAGCCCTCCCTTCCTCCTCACCCCTCTGTGTTTCATCTGCACCAGTACTACTCCAGATGGCTCCCTCAGCAAAGCGACAAACTCCTGGTCAGTCATTACTGATGCAGTTTTGGTGATGTTTGAACTAGGGCTGAAGTCGACTAGCCAGCGATTATTTTTTGATTAGCAAACTACTCAAACGATTATTTCTCTTGTACACATGTTTTAAATACATTTTTAACAAAATAAAGAAGAAAATAATCCAGTGACCAAAGGCTTCTAAACAGAGAATATTTCTACATCAGAAAATATTTTTTCGATTTTTTTATTTAATAATGTCCCTGTCTTAGTTATAAAACATCTTTTGGCGTAGAGTTTTAGAGTCTGTATAATCCAGTTAACGATTACGATTATCAATGCACAGTTACATTATTTTAATATTTGACTAGTTTGACTACTAGTAAGATTATTCTGATTAATCGTTGCAGCCCTGATTTGAAACCATTTTGGATATAATGTGATATTACAGTTTCGAAAGTCTTACAAAATTATTGTGGGTTTACCATAGGTACACTTGATTTTTTATTATATTCTACCTGAATAAAACCCACCACACATGGGCTACAGGGGGGTGTGACCCGACTTTGGGTCTTCTTATGCGATTTTTAAGGCACTGCACTCCTCATGTGGATGGTGTCAGAGTGAAAAGAAAGGATTAAAAAAGAACTAAAACATTTATCTGGACTATTACACCACATTTCACCGTTTTAGCTAAACTAGAAATGCAATGCTCTGATATTTTGAACATTTTAGAGTCTCAAAGCGAGTAGTTTTACTCTTGTTGTGGGATTTCTAATAGTAAAAACCTTAAAAATATAAAATCAACAGAGAAGTTGTCTTGAATCAAAGAGTCTGATTTATTGAATCAATTGTGCACAATTGTCAAAGAGTTGTTGTCACTGATAGTGTCGTCTCGCCCTCTGCTGACAAATGAACATATATACAGTGTATTTATAATCGTACCAGTTTAGTCTAGTCCAAGTGGCTCGAGGCTGTTGGACACATCGTCTCGTCCAAGTGGCTGAGGCTGTTGGACACATCGTCTCGTAGGCTAATAAACAAGAGATACACCCGTGCGTAACAACAGATAGGGTAAAGAAGGCCTTAACACTCTTGACAGGAAACAAGCTGCACTAGATTTGTTAGCCCTTTTTTTGCTTGTAGTGTTTGTTCTCTTCACTAACGAGATTTTAAATCTCAACACGATTCTCCTTGTGTCTGTGGTCTGCATGTGTTATTATTATTATTACTTTTACAATTTGGAATGGAAAGCCCTGCATAGTGTTGTTGCAGTGGTAAGAAACTACATAGACCATGATCTTTTGCTGATTCAGTGCACCCAGTCTATTTTTGCAGCTTTTTAAAATAAAGAAGTTAGCGTTAAAATTGTAACTGACCATAGTATGAATAGTCTTATTGTATATAAAATGACTATTTTTTTACAGTTCAAGTCTGTGGAAATCCTCCCAAAAGATCTTCAACCCCCAGCTACTACATTCAGTGCTCTCTTGACAAAAGCATACATCCAAGAACCCACTGCTCTGACCAAAGACGACTTCGTAAATACTATGCACGCATCTATGTCCAGCGCTGATTTCCCTATCGCCATCAAACAAGTGCTGCTCTACATCAGGACCACAGTTGAGGACTTTGGCTCTGTAAGGCCCTCAAAACAAATTGAAAATTCATATTCTTACAACCAATTTCATGGTTAATTTTACTATGACGTTTTTGCAGTTTTCCAAACATGAGGGAATTGCTGTGTTGAAGAACCTGCTGAGAATACTGCAACTACTAGTGGTGAGGCTTCTGATGATCGATGAAGACACACCGTCAGAACCAGCCATAGAACCTTCTCACGAGGGATCTGACCTTTTCCTGGACGTCAACCAATCATCTGAGGAGGAAGCAGCCAGAGAGCAGGTTGGCATGAAAAACTTGTATTATTGTTATTCCATACAATATTAAGCTCAGGTATATTAGGTACAGTAAGATATAAGGGTGACACTCATACACATTTATTTTATGAGAAAAAACTTTTCTAGTAGCTTTGCCTAGAATGTTCCGCAGTATGGTATTAAACAAATCTATCATGCATTTAACCGGTTACAGTTTTATCTCTCTGAAACTGCTTGAGAAACAAGCATTCTTGGTGTGAGCCAGCTCGCCTTTCCACAGATCTGACTTGTGGCGTTGCCTGCTTATCTTAGGCAAGGTATAAACATCTCCATGGACACAGGCAGGTGGCATACCCTCCACAGAAAAGTTACATTGTGCTAAAAAAAAAAAGTTCCATAGAATATACTCAAAGTGCTTTAGATTGCATTGTTCAGTCACTCAACAGAAAAACTTGATCATGGTCATCGTTTCATTGTGTAGTCACCATTATCATGGGCCAGATTGACTGTGGAGTGACTCCTTCTATGGGGTATTATAACACTTTTTATTGTTTTGAAAATGCTATGTTCACTGAAAACAACGTATTTAAAAAAAAAAAAGTTTCTGTTTCATCTGTCTCTCTGCTGCTTGCTGCTGTACTGTGATCGGAGGGCTGAGTGGGAAGCAGCTGTGTGTTGGTAGATGCTGCATTACGTAAGCTTGTGAGCGGAGCCTTAGACAAGAAGCGTGGTCTCGTAACTTAACTGTAAGGAAGGTTTGAATAGTACCCATGCAAGACCTCAAGATCATTAAAACATGTACAGATGATTCTGAAAACCACTTCAGGTGTGTTTTTGATGAGAGAACATTATAACGTAGAAAGCCTCAAAAAGTTGGTTCAGCATAATACCCCCTCTTTAAACACACCATTATCCTATAAGCCCAGGAGACAGGAGGCCCAACAACTCTGCTAATTAAATGTTAAAATGCAGCACAATGTTTTGGTAGATTTAATGCCATTTTCAGTCAACACTTGAAATTAGGGACATTTTGTTGGATTTTGGCATTTGGATACACGATTACCTCAAGGACTTATATTCTGAACTCTTCCTTTTTGTTTTTAGGTCATTATTTCCAGCCTGTCCTCCATCTTGAAGCATCCCTGTGTACAGCAGTGGTTCCTGGCTCTGGAGCAGGCTGCCTTACCCCCTCACAAAGTCAAACCCGTGCAGCTGAAACAACTGTGTTCCCTGATGACCGAACAAATCCAGGCTGTGCTTATTCTCACCGTGCCTACACTCAAAAACCTCAACCAACTAGGCCTCCTCAGATACTTCACTGATGCCATTGTTAAAACTGTTCTCAAAGAGCTAACCGAGATAAATGTTCAACTGACCAATAACAAATCCCAAGCAATGGGGGCTCTTACTTCACTTTTCTACTACATGGAGTTTTCAGATATTAAAGATGTGGTTTCGAAGCTACTCTTACTACCACAAAATATGATTTTTTGTACAAGCGAAGAAGGAACCCAACTTAGCGTCTATGGTCACACCGCTTTGCTAATTCTCACCCAAAGCAGTTCTTCCGAGTATATATTTTTGTCCCAGGCTCACCTCAGCGGCCTGGGGACCCTGCTTCTGTCTTGCTCTAGTCCAGAATTAGAAGCTTTCTTTCTGCAAATACTAACCAAAGAGCCAAGCAGTGCCAAACTTATTCATACCAAGGTTTTGTTGCACTGTCTTCAACAAAAGCAGGTAGAGAGTCTAAAGATGGCGGGTCTTCTGCTACAGAACTGCAGTAGGCATAGGCTCTGCTTTGAAAAGTGGTGCTTGGAACCAGGAAATATGGAGGAGGTAGTCAAAGAGATGGACACGTTTCATTCACTGATTAATGTGTACCTTCAGCTAGCGAGGAAAGAGGATCCTGCCAGGCCCAAAGATGGTGGGTACCGCTGGTGTAGACATTTTACTAAAAAATAGTTTAGGGACCATAAAACAAAATTTATCTTTTTTTTATAGGCTCTATTGCAAAAAATACTGTCAACTGGATCAAAGTTTTTAGGAGTAAATATGTTTTGCTATTTATCCAAGTTGCCTCCCCAGTGCAGTGATCCCTAGCAAAGGAGAAGAGGTTTCAGAGAGGAGTCAAAGAGGCTATATATATAAGGAAAGACAATCCATCTCTGAACAAAAATGGGGGTCTAAGGTACAACCTGTCAACCATTTACAACCTTTCTCAGACCAAGTATGACTCGGAGACAGTTCAAACCTTAGGGTAGCTCACTTTACAAATAACAGACACTCCTTACTGTAAACAACTAGGGTGTGTTAGTTTCAGGCTAGTTAGTCCTCCCTTGAGACAAATTTAAGGTAGTGAATTACTAAACTGTGTCAGAACTGATGAAGCCTCTTGGATGAGCTGCAAAATGTATTCACTCTTTGGTTCACTTGTCAGAATTAAACTCTCTAGGTACAAAGGTACAAGATAAATTTATAGATGGGAGTATAGATGAGTAACTACATTGAGTTCAAATGTAATGTGGATTGCAAATATTTTTTATCAACGTTATTTATACTGGAGGGATACTTAATATATTTGTCTGTATGCTGAGGTTCAATTTTTACAGGTTGGTTTATTTTACAATAAAAAACATTGCAATTGATATTATGTCCAAACCATACAAAAAATTCTAGACAGCTAATAATGCCAACAAATGCTTTAAGAAGTAATTATTTGCACTTGTTTTATAAGGCGTTTTACTTGAAATGACAACTTTTCACTCTTTAATGTTGTTTCTACATTTGTGGCCTGATATCTGATAATGATTTTACTTTGTCTAGTGCAAGAACAAGTATTGAAGACATTGAAGCGTGCCCTGTTGCCCAAATTGTTCCAAAGTGTACTTGAAAATCTCCATGAAACCTCTGGACTGGACCATGTTGAAACTCTTTGCAGTTTGATCAAGCTCTCTGCCAATATTAAAGATATTAAAGACCTCAGTACCAAGCTCCCCACTGCCCTACAGTCTACAGAAAGTTTGGAAAGGTAACTCACATTTGAATTACACAATACTCTTAGAGGGTCTGTACCAGATTTTCATCCTATGTATTTGAGCAAAATTTATCCCCAGTACAGATATGTTGTATAAACAGCTGTTGAGGTCAAAATAGGTTCACTGTGTAACTGTCTGCTTCTAATTCTAAAGCGCTCTCTGAGAGTCAGGAAGTGCACAGTTAGCATGGTTGCATTGTTAGCATTAGTGCTAACACAGCCTCTGAATGTTGTGAAAAGCGGTTGTAAACTCATTGCGGTGAATAATTAGGATGCTTGGAATGCATAAGGTAAGTGAGGAGTAACTTTGGGCCTCTGAAAACTATTTAAAATGAATTAGCTCTGTTTTTCACGTTTTTAGGACCATAAAAATCAGCTCCTTTAAGTTTAAAAAATATGTTGATTGAATTTATTTTTTATCCTCCAGGTGGCGACTGGTTGGTGTTATTTCAGAGAAGCTGGCTGAGAGCACAGAGGTGAGGGAACGTTGGAGGAAGTCTGTGCTCTCTGCTGCCCTCATGTGTCTGAAGGCTGCATACAGTCAGTTTAAAGATCCAGAGGCCTCACGATCTCAACAGGAGCAGAGCATTTTGGACACACTGCAAAGACTACTGGTTGGTTTGTGTAGTGTTTATTTAGATCTATATTTCTACCAAATTATTAACATCTATTAAATCTAAACCACATTTTCAGCACACAGCCTATGCAGTGTAAAAGCACTGCATAGGCTGTGTGCTGTCTCCATATAACTGTAAAACATTTTTATCATCCGCGAACCAGGAAGTAAGGCTGATGCACTATAAATGATCACAATAACTAATTAAGATGCAATGAAGGCATTAGGGAAGTGAGGAATAAGTTTGGAATGCTGCAAACAGTTTAAAGTGAACTAGTTCTATATGTTAGATTTTTTGGGTACAGTGCTTATAAATGGCCAATTACATTTATTTGTAATACAGGTTAATCAAAGCGCAAAGCGATGAATCTTTTAGCTGCATTATATCAACAAGTTTCCTTTCTCCAACACTGCAAACATTTTGTCAGAAATATAAAGAAAATGTATATCAATTAATTTATTAGTTTATGAATCAATGCCGAATTCCCAAGGAAAGTATCAGCCCTATGTAGGCCTATTCATATTTTGACACATCCTTGCCACTGTGTGTAAAATGTCAAATGAATCTTGATTTTGCAAAGTTCATCTTGTCACCATTTGGTAGTAATTTTTCAGTTAGGTGATTTTCTTCTTAATTCTCTTAATCTCGTTTTATTTATTTGCTAATTTTCAGACTGGTGCAAAAGAAATCCCTGCATCTGAATGGAACAGCTTTGTCAAAACTGGACTCAAGTAAGCAAGCATTTTATGAATAATACTCCTAATCAGACTAAAACACCCCTCTCTGTTTTACAGATATCGGTACAAACATGCTCCGTTCCTCACCTCCCTCACCGGCCTGGTAGAGGTGATGTACACAGAGGGAGAGCACCATGCAGACCTGCTGCCTTTAACCACCCTGCACATGATGAGCTCCAGCCACTCCCTGTTCCTGCCCTGTATGCTGGATTGTACTCAGGCGCAGACTGGGGCTCAGGCTAAAGGTAGTTAACAGTCTTAATAATACTGCTATTTTATCATAGAGTAGGATGGTGGCAGAGTGGTTAGTGCACTTACCTGATGGTTAGCAAGAAGGTCCTGGGTTTGATTCTCGGAGAATGTGGGATTTTAAACAGTGTAGAATCCTTCCTGTATTTGAATATGTTTCTTTGAATATTAATTGATACTAAACTTTAGATTGAAACTAGATATGTAATTGAACATGGATTCATACTTTTAAAACATCAGGACAAAATTGGATTTGCTAAATAGTTATAGAATGGATTATGGTATAGAAATTGGAGTCTTTTCCTTAAAATCTAAACCATGTCCATATGTTGGCAGAAGCTCTGGTGTCCCTGCTGCTGTGCCTGGTGAGGAGATGTCCCTCAGTCTGTAACATGAATCACTTTGTGGTGCTGTTGGGAGCCTACGGAGCCTCTCTCAGCACCTTAGGTAAATATATACATTCAACCTGCAGTCTTGTCTTCTTTTTAGCTCTGTTTTTTACATGCTATGTGTTTGCAGATCAGAAGTTGCTGCTACTTATACAAGAATACGAAAAGAACAATGTCAGCCTCTTGAAATTCCAGTAAGTAAATGTTTTCTTGCTGATTCATAGGTTCAAAACAGATTTGACTGCAACAAAATCACAATATTTGAAATTGGCACACTCACTTTAATGCAGTATTTCTGTGCAAGAAACAATGTATCCAGTCCATGCATCTTAAACCTGTAAACCTCTAGTTTAGACCTCTACAAGCAAATGCATATGTCTGAGGACTGACTCAATTTATTAGACATCTCTCCCTGATCCTTATAACCTTTATTTAATGCTCCTTACCAAATGCATAAAATGGTGCTTTTCTATTTGACTTACAAAGTACTTACAATATATAGAAAGTGAAAGTAAAGCTGCTATGTTGCTTAAGGACACAAACAATAATGAATCATGCCAACAATGGGGTCAACTTCTTCAAGATGTCTACTGATTGGGCTACTGTCTAAAAATCTGTATGGTTAGAACATAGTTTGTCTGGCTCTTCACTGTCACTCTTACTTTCTCTCAATGTGGAAGACCCCTGGAATGTCCTTGTAAGATTAAGAACAAACTATATAACTTGTTTTACCTCAGAGAGTTTACAGAGTTTAATGCTTTAGTGCGGTGTTTCTCCTCTATGTGTAGGTTTTTTTTTTTTACTTGTAAGCCGCCATGTTTGTTTTGACACGAATGGACCATGCGTTTCTCTGATTGGTTAATCCGTCTGTCAATCACACCCATGGGAAAACGTGGAGACAGGAGGGACATACGCAGTTAGCTTCTTATTTTCTTTTAATGAGACAACTTATAAGTGAGATAGATTGACATTTTTTGGCTGCTAACCTTGAGCTATCCTCAGAACTGTTGGTGGACATGTCATATATCAGCTGTACTTCACCACCAACACTGGGGACATTTCTGAGGATGGCTCACAGTTAGCAGTCGAAACATGTCAAGATAAATCTATCTCACTTATAAGTTGTCTGATTAAAAGAAAATAAGAAGCTAACTATCAAACTTGAAAACATGATGAACGTTACAAAAGGAGGGGCATACGTTTTACATGTGCACTGTTGTTGACTTGGCTCCAGGTCTTTTGTGTGGGGCCCTGCTGCAGTGGAGCACCATAAGGCCAAGAAGTCTCTGGGCTCGTCCCTGTGGAAGCAGACCAGCACAGAGGAGCTGTTGGCCTTGCTTAAACCTGACACCATGATCCAGTCCATCGTTCATTTTCCACAGCAACGCAAGCTCGTACCACAGGTAGGCGCAAGAATTCTGAAAACCATTCGGATATCTGTAACCTCACATTATTTTCTTGTTATTTCATTTTTTATTTGGTTGTCTTACAGTAAAAGGGAGGGGACTGGCAGAATAGTTTAGTTAGTTAGAATTAGGGATGGGTGATATATATCAGTTTCAGTATTGGTATCGGCCGACATCAATCTATTTTTTCAAATTTATTTTTAAACCAAAAATTGTATCAGCGAATATCGATTATCGACCACAGCATCAGGCCAAATATTTGGCCCATCCCTTATTAGAATAATTTATTTTAGTTGTGTTTTTTAATAGAATGTTTCTATAAATGCTCCAAGTCAAACAACCACTTATCAGTTGTCACTTTTACATGTATTTACCCAAGTATGAGGGGAAAACGTCAACTATTGCTCATGCTAGTACTGTTTTATCCTCTTTTAGAATGACGAGCCACTCTTCCAAACAGACGACGTAAAGAACCCTCAGAGTTTATATGACCCACGTTTTCTCCTGCCTCTCTTTAGTGCCATTTTGAGACCAGGTAAGAGGTCCCTGCCATTTCACATATTACTCTTTACCATGTGTTACACTGTGTAATAATTTGCCCAAATAAACAATAAATGAAATGAAAGAAACACTCGTAACCTCTTTTTAATTCTCATTTCTTCTCATAGAGTCTGTTGTCGACTGCCTGAAATTTGTCTCCTGCCAGGCTCTGGGCTTCACTGCGATGGCATTGAGCAGCTATGACCCCAACATAAGAGCCGCAGCCTACCATGTGCTCACCTGCTTCTACCAACATCTGGAGGGAGCTCGCTTCAAAGAGAAGAAACAGGTACGTCTGTATTGGACCTAGAATACATCCAGTTCACACCAGGCAGGTTTTGGGCTCAATACCTGGACCAGTGGAGCATGCCGTGTGGAGTTGGCACATTTTTCCCATGTTTGTGCAAGATCGTTTTTGCAGGTATTCTGCCTTTCCTATGTTTAAAAAAATGTAGTGAGGCCAGTAGATCCAAAGTTTTACTGGGATTTGCCTGCATGGCTGAACTTAAATTCATTTCTTTTTACTAAAATTATTTCTCAATCCACAATTCCATGCCAGACATTCCTCAAGGTTTAGGCATTTTGGTGAAGAACTTAAAGAAGTCACCTCATCTTTTTCTTCAGGTATTTAGTATTACATGACATTGTGAACCCAACATGTATGTCTGAAGTTTTTTGTTTTTTTTCTAATAATTGGAAGTAAAAACTGAGGAGTGGGTAGAGATAAGGGAAATGTGATTATGTTATAAACAAATTTATGAGAACTCAAGCCTTGAATGTAGGACAATACAGGATAATATCAAAATGCAACTTTGACTAAGCTAATGATGAGGGAAAACCATTTTAACATTAAAGCTCAAGAGATGATTTACATAGCATGCCCCCTTTAAACTGTTGAGGTTTAGGGTCAGGTGTCTAACAGTGGATACGTGTCTCACGCAGCTGCTGTACTTGGTGGACATCCTGAAGAACAGCGTCCGGAAGCAGAATCAGAGGCTCCCGTTCATTCTGACCACATACATCTCCAAAGTCCTGCAGCAGATGCTCAAACCAGGTCTGTATTTAACATCATTAGATACGCTACATGTGGTTTTGTAATATGGACATTTCAGCTGTTTACATTGGAATGATATGAGCAATAAAATCACAACTGTAGCTTGCCTTTAGCTGCCTTATATTGGAAAATGATCTTAACAAGTCCATATTTCTAGAAAACAAACAGAAGACTTGTTCTTACTATTTAAATCCCCCAAAGAATTGTCACAAAGAAGCATTTATTTTGGCGTACAGCTGTACAAATATAATCCAAAGAATTGTATTATTTATTTACGTTTTGGGATTCTGATTGATTTCAGAATGTCTCTTTTTGTCTCTCTTTTCCCTGCTTTCCATCTCTCTGCAGAGGACCACATGTACATGGTTTTAAATCGGTTCCTGTTGTCTCACCAAAGTCTGGATTTCAGAAGAGTCCCGGAGTTCTTCAAGCTCTTTTACGGCTTTGACCTGGAGGTGAGGTTATGTAAGCTTATGTTTCCTTATCTGAGTGTTGTGTGTTTGTCCCTGAGAAAAGACCACAGACCTTCAGCTGTGTTGTGAAATCTGATAAAAGCCTCATAATGTGTTTTTTTTAATAGCACAAGCTGGAGCGTGACTGGATCCTGAGCATACTGGAAGAGGGCATTAGTGATCAATCCTGTTATCACCTGTGTGAACAACAAGGAGTGTTCCAGAGTGTGCTGGGCTTCTGCAGCTCGCCCCTGTGTGATGATGTCACACAGGTATTTCTCCAACACATTTCAAGTGGCTCCCTAAAAGGCTGTCTACATTTCTGTTTAAGGTTGATATTTAGGGCTTCAACAATTAACTGAAGTAACTGTGACTTTTCAACTAGAATAAATAATTGTTTACTATTTTAATAATCATTATCTCTGAACTATACTGACTCTAAAACACTCTAAAACACACGCCAAAAGACATTTTAAAACAAAGATGGTGGAAATATTCATTAAAAAAAAGAATAAAGAATTTATGATTTTCACCAATAATACAGTATTAATAAGTATTCTCTTATCTATCTAGTATCTAGAAGCTTTTGGTTAGCATTTTTTTACCTTTATCTGGTTAAAGGTAAACTGGCTCACTTCACACTGATTGGTTGAAGCGTCACAACAGCAGAACAAGCTGAAAAATCAAACTTCAGTTAAATCCAGTTGAGAGAAAAGCACAGGCGCCCCATACACAAATGCACAAAGCGCTTCCCTCTGTACAATTTTCACAAACAAAATCCAAATTTCCGCTAAAATAGGCCAAAGTGCATTTGTCGGCGTTTATAAATGATCTTTCTCTTTGTGCACCAAACTAGAGCTGAACAATTTGGGAAAAATGTAATTGTGATTTTTCCGACAAGCATTGCTTAGATTTCCATTAAATTGCAATAAATCTTGCAGCCTTTTTTCACACTTTTTCGTACTTACTTAAACATTATGACTTCACTACTACTTCACATGTTGTGCATGTTGTGTATTTGTAGAAGACACCACAATGACGTCTAAATAATGTCAAATCTTCTTCTGGTTCTGCTCTCCTTAAGGCCCAGATCCTCCGCATGTTGTGTCATGCTGCTAAAGTGACACGAGCCGCCTATAACCTGACTAAAGGCTGTGGACTGCTCAGCTGGATCATACAGCTGCTGGACAAACGGTAAGATCTTTTTTTTATTTGCCTGTGTGAATTGACATAACCTGGTATTTGGGCTGGACGATATGACCAAAAAATGTATGACTTTTTCCCCTCATATTGATAAATCACAATGTTTTATTTGATTATAATTTTGTCTCATTAAAAACAAATAAAATGGCTTTGTATTCCTCCTGAACTCCAAGCCACATGCTTTTACTGACAGAGGATTGGCTGAAAAACTCCATTTAACGACCCAAGCTGATCACTGACCATTAGAAATTAATTTGATCACAATAAAAAATTCTATTAATTGCACGGCCCTACTTTGTATCTTTTTCAGAAAACTGGACCAACAGCTGCTGGGTGCTATCATTGAGCTGGTCCATACTCTCTGGCTGACTAACCTAGGGCAGAAGGAGGCACAGCTGGATGGGCTTAAGTCTGTCCCACATGAGGAGAAACCAGAGAAGGCCCTGAAGTGTCTGCCCCTCCCCCTCACCTGTGAGTTTGTCTGCGTGGCATCGACCATCACCAAGCACCTCAGGTAAACCAGTATAAATGCGAAAATTAGCTAAATGTTTTCTTTGTTTTTATTTACGGTTAAGCTCAGGTCATTCATGTCACTTTTTCACACTGTTATTTATATTTGCTTAGGTTGATTATGCCCAAATAGAGAAGAGATGCTGATTCTTAGTTGTAAACTTCAACATAAGTTTTAAAGAAAAACTAACACAGTAATTATTAAAATCAAATAAAAAAATCAATAGACATTTTTTTTGTAAATATATCTTTTAAAGCAAAAGTAGATGGCAGATGGAAAACCTGTTTCGTCTCCCCTCCCCTCCCCTAGTATTGATCATAGTTTTGCTAAATGTGTATGTGGCACAAATATTTGCAACCATTTATTGATATAAATTAATAAAATTATAATTTCAAGCAATTTAATGTTTCATTTCAGTAAACTTTGGTGTTCAGGAACAGTCAGAACTTTTCAACATCTTTAGAATAATACATAACTATAAATTATCTATAGTTAATCTATGTCTATAAGGACAGTTTACTTTCTATTGGCAATAGCTGTGGGTGGCATTGACAAAAATGAATATCTTTATATTTTTTGCGTTATCTCAATAACAATAGACAGACATTCACACATGCTTAACTGTGCTTGTAACGTCTTCAAGTTTAACAAAAAACAGGAATTTAACCATAAAAGTGCAGAAATATCACTTTATATCACTCTTTTTGCTTTTGATAGATGTAATTGTAAACAATATACTCAATACTCAAATGTTGCATGTTTCCAGAGCAACAATTGCAATATTATCAAATTTTCAATCTCCCACATTTTAATTGTCAGCGATAAAAAAAATAAAGACAAATCTTTTTCAGGATGGGTGTGAAGGCCAGCCACTTCCATATGCTCCTCCAGACCTACAGCTCGGTGCTTAAACATTACCTGTCGTCTTTGGATGTGAGCGCACAGGCAGAGCGGCTCACCCTCCTCCCAGAGCCCCTGTCCTGCACTGAAGCCCTGAGTCTGCTCCTCTGCTGGGCATCTGTGCACCATGACTCCCTGCTCCTAAACGACATCCAGAGTGTGTGCCAAAAACACCAGCTCAAACTAGTGCTCAGTGAGTCCACGGGTTCTAGGATTCATTTAAATTGAAGTTGTTTTTTGTTTTTTTGTTTTTTTTTACTGTAGGTTATGTTATACAAAAAACAATTATACAAAAAAATTATACAAAACAATAAAGGCTAATCTTTTCTAATCTAATCTATGGAGGCCTGGGGGTCTCTGTAAATTCTATGGGAGATTTACTGTTTTGGAAAAAAACAGCCAAACTTATAATCTACAAGTGATGAACCTTATCATTATTTGTTAGGTAAATGAATCCATATTAATCATATGTCTTTGAATACAAACATTGAATAATGCCACCACTTTCTGAAGCTATTGAAAGTGAAAAAAAGTGAAAAAAAAAAAAAAAAAAAATCACTTTAATGTATTTATTGACAGAGAAGACAATGAACTGTACCAGTTTTTGTTCCATCTGAATAGATCCAGGTGACAAAGATAAAATTATTTTGCAGAGTTTTCAAAGTAATTTGATAAAAAAAAAATGTAATCAAAAAGGACTGTAGTAGTGGTTTATATTCAACCTGAAGCTCATTTGGGCCTATAAGCAAGACACTTCTCACTCACAAATCTGAGTTTTAAATTGAGTGGCCATCAAAGATCCTAAATTTGGACTTTGAAATGGAAATTTTGCAATTTACATTTTTTACATTTTTGTGTGTTTAAAGATGATTTTGTGTGATTTTCAAGAATTCCATTTCAAAGTCCAAATTTAGGATTTTTGAAGACCATTACCTTTTCTCTTAAGTCACTGCAAAGGCTAAGGTCCAAAACTTAGAAATTAAACTATCTGAAGTTGAAGTTCTGTTAACCCACTGTACATGTGTGCATCTGTGAAATCATTGCTAAAACCCAAACTATTTTTCTACTCTTTTCCATAGCCATGACAAAAGACAAAACCCGCGTCAAATCTTTCGGCTCACAGGCTCGCCCCAAAAAGGAGCTGCTATCTTGTGAGACCTTTCCAGAGAAAGCAGAAAAACACACCATCCTGACCGAGACCCCTCTGCCCCTGTGCACCATCCTCTGTCACTGGACGCCCGATTTTTCCCTCCCCCAAGGCCAAACGATACAACCAGGAGACAAAATGGAGCCCAGCGCTTTGGCCAAGGATACAGCGCTACTGCTCACTAAGTGGTCACTCCGGAGTCTACTAGAGAGCTCAAATACCCAGCTTGTAACACAGGACTTCCTACACTGGCTGGAAACTGCAGTAATTGGGCATCAGCAAATAGTTGATGCTCTCTTGCTTGATACACAGTTAAAAGCAGATCTCCTCAGACTGTATCACCACGTATTTGAGTCTCAATGTTCTAACACAGACATAAGTGTTTTCAAATTGTTTACAAAGATTATGATGCGTTTACTGGAAAGCCAAGGCCAGCTACCAGCAATGCACCAAGCAGTAATGTCCTCCTGTCTGCCAGAAGAGGAGAGCCAGCAGTCCAGACAGGGTAAGGGTCTGCTCAAAGCAATGTTCTGTCCTTGTGCTTGTGAAAGCTACTGGACTTTGCAGCATTTGAGTAAATTGTCTGACAATAATTAAAGGTGCACCATGTAACTTTTCTGTTGGAAGGTATGTCTCCGTAGATATGTTATTTCATAGCCTGGAATGTTCTTCGGTCTTGCATTTATTCAATTACAGGTATTTGTATTGCTTACAGATCTGACCTGTAACTTGCCTGGTGACGTCATCAGCTTGTCTCCATGGGGATAAGTTTAGATACTGTAGATCATTCCAGGCAATTAATAACATCAGGTGGTTGATGATGTCTCCACCTGAAATGTGCTTTAATTATGCCCACATATTGTAAAACATATTGGTGTAGCATATTTAACAACATTCAAAATAATTTATTAGTAACTGTTTATTGATAACTACCATATTTTCTGCACTATAAGTCGCACTTTTTTTCAGTTTGGCGAGGGGTGCGACTTATACTCAGATGCGATTATATGTGAAATATGTTTTTTCCTTCATTATTATGCATTTTTTGGCTGGTGCGACTTATACTCCAGCGCGACTTATACTCCGGAAAATACGGTAATCTTAATAAATAACTGTTCCAGTAATAATGATAAATGGATAGGCATTATAATTGGCATGACAACAATTATACTATTTATTTATTTATTTTTACTAAACAAAATCAGATGAGGTGTTAGTAACCAGTAATGTATAAAAGAAAATGAAAAAAGTATGTGCATGACATTTTTTCATATTCTCAAATCATAATATAGTCATATAGTACACTTGTTGAAGTTGATAATAGAAAAAAAAATATTTTTTGCAGATGCTGGGCTGTTCCTGTCTTCCCTTTACATCCATGAGCTGTGGAGTCTGGTCCCATCTGCTGAACTGTTCATCACCCATGTCCACCTGGTGGCTAAAGACACGCCCAAGAACAAGTCAGCCTTATCGGAGTCCTCTGTCAGAGCCATCTGTAATGACATCATAACATCAACCAAATAACACATCCACAAGGACATTCCACCAACATTCATGGTCTTACGTTTTATATTGTACAATTACAGCACCACATTTTCTACTGTTAGTATGTGCTATGTGTATTTGTGGTCATTTATGTATAACCAGTTTTCTTACTATTTTAAAGAGGGGGTATTTTACAAAATCGTCTTTTTGGAACTTTCTTTGTTCTAACGTTCCCTCATTAAAAACATGCTTGAAGAGTAATCTAGCAATCTTTGAGTAATCTAGCAGTCTCTAACAGGCCATATTCAAACCATCCTTACGGTTAGCTGTACGATTCTGTCCATAAATATGCCAAAATAAGATGCAAAACATTACACTACAACTTCACAAATCTGACAGGATGTGCAGTTGTTTCAGTAGTGGGATGCATGCGAATTGTGTTGCGATAGCGCACTGAATGGGGAGCAGGGAGAAACGCATCAGAAACAAAAGAGAAACTTATTATGTTAATCTGTTATATTGGTGAATATAGCATTTCGCCAATATAACATAGCATATATAGCACTCTTACAACTTTTTGTCCAGTTGACAGATTTAACTTAACATAGTGATCTAAATATGTAATGTCTTAGCAATTAATACACCATAGAAGTGTAATATCCCTCTTTAAAATATTAGTTCTTGTAATATTACTGATGCAGTACCAAATGCAAATACAAATGACAGCCGTAACCCCAAATGTTATTGCCCTATGTTTTCATTAATGCCAGAATTAAACTAAAGATATTTACTTGGAAGTGTGTCATGAAATAATGGTCAGCCATGGTCAGGAAGAACTCCCTTTGTTTTGGTCGTGGTTATTTCTGAAAGTAAAATACAATTATTAGCTAATATAGTTCTTGAACTGAATACATTTTTCTCGGAAGGTATTTACTTACTTTGCTATGGTTACAATTCGAGAGAATAGGTTCAAGCTGATAAAAAGAAATCCCACAAATGCAGCCAGAAAAATCCAAAAGATTATAACAATTAGGTCTGGGAAAAAAAACAAGTTTAAAAATACAGATATAGAGACAAAAATGTTTCTGAAAACCACTCTTACATTTGTTGTATTTGAGTTTGGTTTGGTCTACCATCACTGGGTCCACATAATCATAGTAATACTCCCATTCAGCTGTGGAGTTCTCCATCAGAAAACTGTATGGTGTGTTGTCTTCTGGGATTCTGCGTAAAATGATGAGAAAAGCTAAGAGTCTCCTCCAAGTGCTCCACTCAAATGAAGTGAACCAAGAGCCCAGGCGTGCTGACGCTATACACCAATAGAACCGCGCAATACACTGGCACTAAGCTGCGTGCTGTAGTGTCTGACTTTAGTCACAAGGTTGCAGCATCGGCCACAAAATGGGCCGATTATCCTTATTTTCATTTTTATTTACACACTACAAACTAGATATGCGGTTAATTTATGTAAATAAAAATGTTGTTTTCTGACGTAAAGTTCTTACGTTGTCCACGTGACGCCAGGCGCAAAAAGACGTAAACAGACGTAAATTCTGAGGTCCGCGCTAGGACGCAGCTGCTCAACGTTAGCTTCGAATTATCGACTTATTTAATCTTTTTGGCCACGTTTTTCTCCTAATTATGATTTAGACACGTATTGGACGTTATTATACATCAAAGGACGACTTTTTATTTGAGAGGAAGCCAACATGGACGCTGTAAACGCGTTTAACGCGGAGGTAAAGATATTGTTATCTTTAGCTTAACTTTAGCTTAGCTCGGCCACACCTATCAAATATGTAACATTTTGTCTCAGGTGTCTCGCTCTGGATATTTGGTGGACTACATATGAAACCTGATGTCAAGCACTGACACTTGCGTGTATGACATGCACTGAATGTGTACATATAAATCACAAGAATTGAACAGCTAAAGTTAAGATGGAAAATGAGGCTTAGGCCCTTGGTTAGGTCGTTCTGTAACTGGGCCTTAGCAGAGACCACCCAACTGTTACTAATAATGTATTAACTGTTCTATTATGTAGACAGCAGAGGCTTTAAATGCATCAACTCTGAATCTCAAGTGACTCGTGTAAGGTGAATGTGGGCCATGGTCAGCTGTCGTGGTTTGAGGGGAACACGGCGGTCTGGACTTTGGCCTCAGTCACATGACTCTTGTTTAGGGGGAGTAAATATGAACAGAGCTCGGGGTCGAACGTCAAAAACGTTACAGTTTTGGTCAGACGTGCAAAACGTCCATAGAGATGCATTGGCCAAGAAATCGAGTCGTGGGACAACCTAGGGCACTACTACTGTACATTAGGGCTGCACGATATAGCGCCAAAATATTGATATCGCAATATTGCCTGACGCAAGAACTGATATCGTAAGGAAATGAATATATCGCAACAACACGAGGTTCCCCATTTTATAGAAATTGACTGTTTTTGAAGGGAAACTGACACAAAGTTTTTACTTTTACAGTTTGACTAGTAAATGAAGGCATGTACATTTAATTTATTTAACTGATCTTATTGTGCCATAATGTATATTAAAATATCGTGCAGCTGTACTGTAAATACTTTTAGCCTATTACAGTTGTGTCAGAATACTTTTGAATGAACACCAAGTTTAGTAGTAAGTAGACTGTGACGACACAATACCATAAACAAGACTTTTCACTGTTCAATCATGTTTTTGCCTCACTTTTAACTCTGTTCTACATTGGATGTGTATATTTTCCTAAACACACTCCATATGACATTATTTGACCGTAGCTGGGATGTTTCCTTTTATTCAGCTTTTCTCCATGATCGACATGAAGCCTCCCATATCCAGAGCAAAGATGATGTCTGTAACAAAGTCTGCCATCAAAGCCATAAAGGTACGTGCTTATTGTATTCTGACAGGACTGTGGTTAGTAATACAACAGACCCTCTGCTTCTGTGTGCCAACTACAATGGTGTGAATTCACTCAGGAGGGATGGGATGGTTTCCAGACCTGTTTACACTGTGATGCTATAGTTAAATGTTCATGTTCCTAGGGCTGTGTTCAGTTGGACTGCCATCAAATACAGAAAGCCTTTTTGGACTAAACACATGTCCTGCCAATCAGTTAGTCAACTGAAAGTTATTCTAATGAAAAGCTTTTCATTAGCAAGCAAGTCATTATCTTTATGATCTGGCCACGGAACTGCACTTAAAAGACTACAACTGCATGAGTTCAGGCTAAACAAATAAATCCTATTCATCTATATACATACATATGTGTGTGTGTGTGTTAAAAAAAAACAACATACAAGTGTGTAATGTTATCTAATGTTTAGTTAGTGATTGTTAGTTGGTTTAGTTCTATTGTGGATTTTCAGTTTATTCTAATTGTTGTAACATATTTGGAAATGGTCATGTGAAGGCTGTTTTAGGGTTATTGTGATTTGTGCTGTCTAAACTGTCATTCTCTTTTTAGGACCTATCAATAATTCAAGCTTTACAATTGTTCACATTTTAATCACATTTACCCTTTGAATAGTTGAAATTATTAAATCACAAAGACGGTGCTTATTTAGAAATGGAATGTCCTCTGCAGATGACAAAATCTCCTGTATTTAACCCTGCTGTTCCAACCTTAACAAACAAGCACTGAATAGTTTGTGATTCATTGTTTTAGAATGGCATTATTTTGTATAAATTGATTATAATTATATGGAGATGGTGAAGCAGACAGTTCATTCAGCTACATCAATTTTGTTCATTCTGGCATTGAGTATCAAACCTTATCCTCCGACCTGTGTGTTCATCTGAACAGAAACTGAATAGAGTACCCAGGATAAATCCATAGACTGCTTACAGTTGCTATGTTCAGTTACTTTGGACCCAAACTATAGAACTCTCTCCCACTTGAATTACGGACTGCACCCACTATTGATAATTTAAAAAATATATATACATAAACATATTTATTTTAACATGGTTAAATTAATATGTACAGTACAGTTCCTTTAAAACCATGTGAAAATAAATGTGAAATTTACTGTTTTATAAAAGGCATTACAATCACAACTGCACCTGTGTTACCAGTTTCTTCACCTGTGTTACCAGTGCCTTAACCTGCAGATTGAGAAAAAGTTGTATGTGTCCTCTTTCTCAGTATATGGACGGGCCTCATGTGAAAGCTCAGAACCTCCAGAATTCACTTACTGAGCTGCAGAGGCTGCACTAGCACTGATTCATGATTGGCTGTAGGTGTGGGGTTTAGATAGTGACCTTTCAGATCAGTTGGTTTAAACCAACTGAGTTTCAGCATTGAAACTGGCAACCCAAATGAGAGACTCATGTGAGGCTGATTCTGCTTTTTGATTGGATAATCCTCTTGAGCCAAAAATATAATTTGGTGTTTTGAACCAAAAGACAAAATTATAACATAAATAAATGGGGCATCATGTTAAGTGTTTTTGCAATCAAGAGTAGATCAGCATTAGAATTATTCTCAGTAAAAGCTATATTTGATTTGAACAAGTTTATCTCATATCTGGGGACACAGATCATGTTTATGGAATTTAAAATCATAATATTGCATTGTAATTAGAGTTCCTCTAATGTTGAGTTTATAATATCATTGCCACTCTATTTTACCTTGTGCACTACCTGGTCACATGATTTGTGCTATAGAAATGAAATCACTTAAACTTAAAATCCAGTTTGAAATGAATGAATGGTACTGGTTCTGTATTAATCACAAGAAAGCTAAATAAAAAACTGTATCGTGCATAAATTGCATTGAATACCGTTTCATAGAAGAATAAACCATTTTCATCACTCACTTGTGGTCACACTGCTCAGTATCTTTCTATAGTTCTGCACCATTGGTAATAGTTTTTGTTTGTTTTTAGCTGTACAAACATGTTGTCCAGCTTGTGGAAAAGTTTGTAAAAAAAGTAAGTAACAAACACATTATGTAACTAACGCATTTCATCAGTAATACTGATATTGGAGGCAGTTTATGACCCTTGAATAAGCAAGCGCATATTTGCAGTGTAAGCCTGAGCTGAAGGTCCCGGGCCTGTATGTGGTGGATTCCATCGTGCGTCAGTCCAGACATCAGTTTGGAGTGGACAAAGATGTCTTTGGGCCCAGATTCCTCAAGAACTTTACTGAGACCTTCTACAACCTCTACTGCTGCCCTGAGGAGGACAAGGTACTGTGTGAGGGACTTCTTTTGTTCTAAAAAATGATTTCTTATGTATTGTTTTTCTTGTCCAGACCAAAATCCTGCGTGTCCTAAACCTGTGGCAGAAGAACGGTGTGTTTGACATGGACATTATCCAGCCCCTCATGGACATGGCTCATGGGCCTGTAGCACCAGCAGCTGCAGGAGGTGAACGTCTACCCTTAGTGATATAGTCCAGTTTGGCTTGTGACTCTCCAATTCGATATGTGTTTGAAGTGTATCTCTGTGAGGGATAGATGTACATTGTACCTCATGTCCATGTTGTAAAAGGTAACTTTGCCAACACATTTGTGCAAGTTTTTAATTAAATATTTCTCCTGTCCAGTTTTTCCGCCTGTGAACACAGATCCACATATAAGCACCATGCCCACAGCCCCAACTGTGCCTGCGGAACCTGCCATATCCAACATGGAGGCTCTGGCTGCTATGGCCCAGCTCTTCCAGTCTCCTCAGGGACAGGAGGTGAGACACCATGACACCTGCAGTGTGAGATGTTTGGACATGTTTGACCAAACCACTATGATAATTGCAGTTACAGAGAGTGCTCCAGAATCTGCAGCAGGGCAATGACACCCTGGCAGCTGCCATTGAAAACAACTTGGCAAACCCTGCTCAGATGTCTGCTACTCATTCCAGTGCTTACATCTCTCACACCAACAATAATACGTTTGCTGAGGTAAATACAGAGCTTGTTTTGAGCTGCACCTGTATTATTTATATATATAATATTTAACATGAGATGTGTACTGTCTCTAGAAACTTCTAGACCGGTTTGAATATGAGGATGAACCAGAGGATAAAGCAGTGAGAGAAAACCACGCTCAGCTCTTGTGAGTTCCTTTTGTCCAAATTAACTTTGTAACCACCACATTCTCTGAGTGTGTTTTTTCACCTTTACAGAAGCATAGCTGAAAATGTCCTCAAACAATTTGCTGGACAGTTGCCTAACACACAGGATGTTCAGCCACATCTGATGGTCCCGGTATGCACTTTAAATAAACTTCATATTTTAATTTTGTTGATCATTAAACAAAATGGCATTACTTGTCTACAATGCCTTTTTAATGCACTCTTCTCACACAGCATGATGGGAACATAATAAACCAGGAGATGATCCATCCAGGGCCTGAAGCATACAGCTCTGTGAATGAGCCCTACACACGGGTAAAGCACATTCCTCTTTTCTGATTGGCTCATTTATCAGCCTCTGAGTCATGTGACCATCATTTATTCTCTCAGGAGCCTCTCAGAGATGACTCCCCAGTGAGGCGAGACAGCAGACACAGGAGCTATGGGAGGAGGTCCAGGTCTCGGTCCAGGTAATTCAGTCTCACTACGATATCTCAATAAAATGGGATTCAACAGGATTTGCATAGTACTGTAATTTGGACATAATTTTACTTTCCAAAAAAACATCTCATCAGGGCTGTGATATAATTTCCAATATAATGGCTTGGGTTCACAATCCTGATGGTTGAATGTGACATTTCAGATGTTGTGCTATGGACCATATTACTGCATGAGAGATCTATCCAAATATGGATAGTGTTCAGGCATTTGCTCTTGTCAGCTTGAAGCTGAATATTTGGGTGCTATTTCGGTGCAATTAAAGTGATTTGGGGAAAAAACAGAAATAATAAGTAATCCCTTCTGCATTTGGCACTAATATGTGCAGGGTTTGACTAGCGTGTATTAGTTCTGGAATGTCTATCTAGCCGTCAGTGTTCAGTGTATTGCAGTGTCTCACTAGTTTGCCCCGTGTTTCAGATCTCCCCATAGGAGGCGCTCTCGGTCGTCCTCTCACTCCAGAAGGTCCAGACACAGACACACCCGCTCTCGGTCCAGAGAGCGCCACAGGAGGTCTCGGTCTATGGAGCGCAGTGAGAGAGAGAGGGAGAGAGAGCGCCGGCAGAGAGGTCTCCCCAGCATCAAACCCCAGACTCTCAGTGGTAAGACTTAGCTCATGCACACACTATGGGGTGTGTGTGATAGAGCTAGATGGTAGAAGGTGTGAATATCTTGCACAGTTCAAGAGACCGATGCTCTGCAATAGACTGGAAATAAATAATTTTTATTCACTTATCATACATTTAATTCAGTCTGTGTGCCCTTACAGGATATAAAATTAAGATTGACATAAACTGGCACAACACAGAGCCTCAGTGCTCAGCAAATATACAAGCCTTTCTAAGTGCTCCCCTCTTCTCCCTCTGTCTCTCCTCTCCCTCTGTTCCTCCTCTCCCCTGCCCAGACTTTGTGCGGGTCAGTCTCCTGTCTACCACCACGGGACATGCACATCGCTTTCAGCGCGGGGCTGACTCGTACCTCTACTCATATTTCACATTCACCAAGAGAAACACGTGGGATCAAAGTGGAAAGGAGACGCTATCCTAAATGTGCACAACATATTCAGATAGACTGTTAATACGCTTTATAATCTCCAAATGAGGAGTCAGTTAGCGGAGCACATTTTACAAGACTTGAAAAGGGAGCGGGGAGATGGACAGGTGGAGAGGCCGAGGGGCAGAGGTGTGCAGAGAGAACGGGTCGCGGGGGAAAAGCGCACAGTGCAGTGGCCAAAACCCTGGCTTATCCTAAACCCGAAGCAGCATGTGAGATCTGGGAACAGAGGCAGGCTGCTCCACTCCTCCGCTGCTCTCGTAGAGATTAACCCCGAGCTGGGTGTTTGTCGCATGCGTAATGTTTCCCCAAACATCTTGTTTGCTTTATAAAGCTGGACTGTCTTGTCTAAAGAAGACAGTAGTTGTTTTTAAGTACAACATGCAGTGATTGAACAGTGCCGCCCAGAAAGTTTATAAGCAATGTATATTTTTCGTAGCATTTTTTTGTGTGTAACCTGTAATAATATAGTTTTTGTCTTTTTTGTGTAGTTTGCAGCACGACACTTTGGGTGGGTCAGCTGGACAAAAAGACCCAGCAGGCTGATATCATGTTGCTCCTGGAAGAGTTTGGTCAGATTGAGTCTGTAAATGTAAGCACTACACACTATACACACTATAGGCTCTTCAAACCACATAATATGTCTTTAACCTAGTTCATTTGTTTTTCCTTAATAGATGATTCCACCAAGAGGCTGTGCTTATATTGTCATGATCCATAGACAAGACGCCAACACAGCCTTGAACAAGCTCAGCCGCGGAGCATTTCGAGTCAATCAGAAGCCATTTAAGGTATGTA
Source organism: Periophthalmodon schlosseri (assembly GCA_000787095.1). Lineage (NCBI taxonomy): Eukaryota > Metazoa > Chordata > Actinopteri > Gobiiformes > Gobiidae > Periophthalmodon > Periophthalmodon schlosseri. Next base: position 45,903 of record KN472776.1, read on the forward strand.
GACTTTGCCCCTTTTGCCTGGTGTGACTGTATGATTTTGACTCTTGCTGTTTACAGATCGCCTGGGCTCTGAACAAAGGCATTAAATCTGCCCATAAAAAGTTCTGGGACGTGGAGCATGGTGTCACCTATATCCCCTGGAGTAAGGTCAAAGTGGAGGAGCTGGAGAGCTACAGAGGAGGAGGCATGATAGATGCAGACACAGTCAACCCAGGTAAGCTCCTCCTCACTAATCTCCCTCTGTCTATTCACAAGGCTGCCTCTGTACCACACTCATCTTATTTCAGGGCTTTAAGTTGTCAGTCTAACTCATCTATTTACACTATTTTCACTTAGTGAAGTTTACCTGTTGTCCTTTTTGCAGCATGGGGTCTTTCAGAGGAGTTCTTGAACCATCAGAGGCAGACAGGCGCAGCTGTACAGAGCGCAGTGAGTGAAGGAGCAGCCTCTGGTCCAGTTCAGGTAAACGTGGTCTTTTTGAATCTCTGCTCTCCGGTGGTTTTCACTGCTAAATTCCTACACAGTGTTACATATGAGCTTTGGAGCTTTTCAGGTTTGAATAAACATTGTTTTAGGGTTTCCCTTTGTTATATTATACATTTGGCTGTAGCTCTGGTAGGACAGGGGAAAATTCTTTTGACACTATTAGTTTAAGGTGGTGTTGACCTCTGTGACCTTTGCAGAGTAGAACAGAGACAGAATCAGAAACATACATGGTAGACCAATACTTAGTATGGATACATACAAATAATCCATGCCTAGTGGTCGCAATACAGGAGGCTTGACAGTCTGGTCGTCAGTCCCTTCGACAACCACACTTACTCTCACACCACTTAAACTCCACTTTCGCTCTGGTTGTAGAAGTGTATGAAACAGAATCAATAAGAAAAAACAGGTGAAACACTAAACACTGTGACTGTGAGAGAAGTGAAATTATTTGCTCTAAATGACACAGGGATATTTGCAGAACATGTCCTTCAATAGAATATGAACCCAAAATGGCAGACTGTTGTTTTCAATGGCCTTTGCTCAATGGCGCATGACTCCAGTAACATCATTTTCTCTCGTCAAGCACATTATGGCCACTCATGTGTGACACATCAGTGGAATGGCAGGAGAGAAGGATTGTTTTTGGGCCATTTAAGTACTTTGAGCTGAGAAAAACTATTATTTTTGAAAAACTATCTTTTTGAAAGCAGCAGGTGGTACGGTTTGTTTTTTCCTTTGCTCTTTACCGGAAAATCCTCTATGGGCCTGACTGCAGTACCGTGAGGTGGCCACTACATCAAACTGGCATTGCCTTAAAGCCTCAGGTTTGAGGCTGGGGAGCCCTTATCGGTGAGAAAATATCCCAAGGTCCCCCTATTTTTCTCCACTGTGATATCACAGGGTTCTCACACGTCCTGGAAATCCAGGAAAATCTGGAAATCCAGGAAAATCTGGAAAATAATTGTCCTTGAAAATCATTTCAAGTGTGGGAACCCTGTATCACAATATATATGTATTTAATACACAATCAAAATGAAGTGAAGATTTTTCAGGAGTGTTTAGGTTTGTTTATCATATGAAATGGTAGCATTTTAGTAATGAGGTTTAGTACACCTCCAACACATGAGCCCTAGTTTAAGGTGAGAGTAGATTAAGGTCGTTTTCACACAGTGCACTCGGTGGACCGGCTTCAGTGCACACTAGATTTAATTCTATTTATTTTACTTTTGGGTTGGCCTTATTCACGTCCACCGTGCATCATTCACCCCAAACACCATGAGCCACACGAAAGTCCATCAGCTGATCGCCTATGACAACACGTGTCAAGCGGACAGAGCCCTGTGAATACACGCTCGCTTCCCCTATACGCTCGCTTCCCCTATGCATGGTGGTCTTTTCAACTGTGGCTAAATACACCTTGAGGACTGTACACGGAGGAGGCGTGGTGGCGTAGGAGAAAAAGCTTTTTGAAGCACACAGACAGTGCAGACAGATGCAGGAGGAGGCTGATATTAAATTGATCCAAATTACTTCGTCGGACGAATGTGTCAAACAGCAGCCCTGCAGCACCCATTCATACAAATATACGTGATTTGGACTCTTTTTTTTTTTTTTTTTTTTGCCCAGTTCCAATCACTTCTACTGTCACTGCAGTAAACGCCACTTGCCCCACTCCAGAGTGCGAGTGGAGCCACTCAGAGACCTCCTGTTTCAAGCCCTCTCGGACCGGCCGTTTATTGAGGTCCACAATGCGACTGTTGAGTTCACACCACCCCAAGCACCGCTCTTGGAGCGAATGCTCTTTTACATTGACCTAACTAGTGGCAGTGTGAAAACGACCTTAGTTAAACATGTGGTGCATTTGAGTAATTATTCAAACATGGACAAGCTCCTCTGCTGATGTGTGTAGTTCACTGCTGATGCATGACACTATTTCTCCTGAGAATAACGTTTTCTTTTGACTTTGCCCATGTGGAGGTTTTATGTGCAATAAAAGTGGTGCTGTGAAAAAGTTAACACTGTCATGTGTGACCAGAGATGCACTAAGCATGGTATGCAATATATTTAAGGTTCTTCACTGTAAGTTTAAAACCATTCAAATTCTAAATAAGCTTTGTGATTCAGAGCAAAGGGACTATAAAGTCACAATGAAAAATGTTGGGTTTTTCATCTAAAAAAAGGAAACAAAAGTGTATGTTGTATCCAAAACTCGAGTGGAAATGTGTGGCTTTAGGCCATTCTAGTATTGAGTAAACATTATAAAATATAAATGCGTTATTACTTGTCCTTTACAAAAGTATTTGATAAAAGTAATCCACAGATGAGTGGCTTATTACAAAAAAATCCTGAGTTTTTGATCAAATGTAGAGAATATTAGAGATAGACCAGTATATCAGACAGATATTTGCACTTTTTTTGCTTATCAGCCTTAAGCCAAAAAAAACTGACTAAATGAGATGCATGGTGCTTTGATTGAATGGTTAAGTGCTGCATTAAATTTAGCCCAGATAAGACTGCACTATGCGACTACACTGCTTTTATAAGTTTGTAGGTTTTACAGGGCTGTGGGTGTATGAAGAAAATCATTCTAAAAAACTAAAAATATGTTATTGAACTGTTATTATGTAGAGCAGTGTCCTGTAGTAACAGAACGGAGTTTATAGGCATTACATATGAGCCACCGGCTGCTCTATATTCAAAGACCTCGGCATTAGCCTTGAAAAACTCCATACTGATTGATCTACAGAAAATATTGAAATCATTTATCGTTCATCGATGGAGGTGGATTTTTGACAAGGACATGTAAGGTAAGCTAGCCCTGTAATAACTGTAGACTGTTTACTGTCCAAATGAGGACAGGTGGCACCACCTGCTGGACATTTCTACTGGACACTTTTCACTAGTGCCATTTGAGCGTCTGCAGGGACTGCGGTCCAGTCTGCACTCTGTAAATGTTGTATTGCTTAATCCTGGAACATGGCCAGGGGATCAATACATATGGATCTCTAAATCAAGTCTAACTCTGAATCACAAGACAAGTCTTTGTTTGAGAACATTTGATTGTTGAGCGGAGACGCAAAAGGAAGAAGCAGGAACTTGTTCGAGACCCAAGTACAAGGGTTCCCCTCGACTGAGACAACAGGAATGCATTGACTCGATGAGTGCACATTTCATCAGAACATTTATGGAGCCACAGACCAGAGTCCTGTACGACATTAAGGTAACAGCTAACGTAACAGGCAACAGTATGTGTGAATGAGGCCAGCTAGGATATGTTTGTTTTTCCTGAATTTTAATCTTAATACTATAATAACTAATTTCTGATTTCATGCTATTGTTTTTATATATGTGTAGATTATGGGGAATCACTGTGGAAATGTGAGAATTATTTAGTAAATGATTTTGAACATGTGACCTTAACACATTTCTTCGGACAGTATAGCAGTTTCTCCTAATCAAAGTTAAAAAATGATTGTATCTGAGAATTAAAGTTAATTTCTGGCACTTTTTGAAGTCAGTTATAAACCACATGAGGTGTGTACATCCTCACTGGGCCATTTTCAAACAGGGGCTTTAATGCCGTATGTAATGGAATTTCTTTGACTATTGAAATTCCATTACTATGTAAATTCTATTGTGCTTATTAGAAACCAAGGACCAGGACCTTGTTCTGCATAAACTCATATTTACACACCTCAATATTTTGGCAAAAAGTAAATCGTATGCATTAGTCTTTTATCAAAGTGACTTTCTGTGTCAAGTTGTCCTCAATGGTTTTAAATGGGAAGGCACCACAATGTTGGTTCAATATGCTCTGCATTAAAAAAAAAAACAAAAAAAAAAACGTTTTACCTTTTTAACTGTTTGTATATCAACACTTTAGAGCAGCTTAAGGTCAGATTTGTGCCTATGGTTTAGCTGATCTAAAGATCACGTGCAGTGCAGGGATTGTAATGCAGCCTGAGTGGTGTCGTTTCAGTCATTTCTAGAAGAATGATTTGAAGCAGACGAAGTCTTCGCTAACAATAACAACACTGAACTTATGCTTTGAGCCACAATCAACCTGATGCCTCACACAGGTGAGTGACTCTTCGCCTGCGCACTGGCTCAACCGCAAAGACCCATAGACGGTAATACCACTTTCTTTCATTTGTCAGTCTACTCATTGCTAAAGAATGCTACAGTATGCTTGTTTTTGATTATACAGTACAGTTAGACTTGAATAGCCCTGTTGATATGTTATTGTTCTAAGCATAAACTAAAGAATGTGACAGGAGAGCCAGGTAGGCCTGTCACGAGAATTACGATATCGACTTACGGTTCAATATATAATAACTGGAACAATATATTTTGGGGCTCAATACATATTGTGGGTACTTTTTCTCTGCAATAGTAGGGAGATTTTTGCCATTTTTATGTAATACAATCGATTTGAGCTCTAGAAGGTAGAATAAATAACTGCTATTGCTAATTATCAGTTCATTCTGCCATTTATTGGATGCAGCTCAGGCTTTTTAATGATACTGTATTTTAAAATTGGTTCAATGGGATTATCCTGCTTTGTGTCAGTGGCATAAAGTATTTTCAATATTATCGTTTATCACAGTATATCTCTGTAGCAATATATCATGCTTCAAAATGTGTTATCGTGACAGGCCTAGAGCCAGGGTGATCTAAGTGTGGGACTCCTCTGGACCTGCTCTGCAGTAGAAAGAACCCAGTGTCTCCTGTGATTCTGCTCGAGGTAAAGGCTTTGAAGCCTGATGCTGGCCTGTGTGTTCAAAGTGTGCCCACAGCTCAATAGATTATCATTGGTTCACTGAGAAGATCATTTTGGTGTGCTTTCAATATTTATTTTTTTCATAAGATAGAAAAGTATTGTCAAAAGTTTTAGTAATTTGCTTCTTTCATGTTTTTATGTAAATTTGTATTGCAACCTATAGCTTAGTTATGGACCAAATAGTCCATGTGTCTGAAATGACACTTAACCAAACTTCAGTTGGTTTCTTTGAACTTGGACTGCTGTCATTGTTTATTAGTGGCTTAAGGCTGGTGAGTGGATTGTTACTCCTTATGTATTGCTTATGTATTGCTTACAAAGAACAAGGAGAAAATCCATGTGTGCTGTCCAAAGATTTTATAAAATTCAAATTGAAGTAGCAGCTAATCCTTTGCCAAATGATCCACATTTAAAGTGTGACTGATTGTTCAGTGCAGTTCCAAGGATGTCATGATGATTCTGTTGATAGATTATGGGGATTTTACAGGTCACAGTAAAATCAAACCAAAAATGAGTGTTTTTATTATCAGAAAATAAGTCATTGTAATCCAACATCTGCTCCAAAATGTTGCATGAACCTTAATGTACTCAAACTTTCTGAAAGAAGTCAAGTACTGATTTCTCTGACATTGAAGCATATCGGCTATCGGCCTTAAATCTGCAGCATAGGCTGATGTGTTTGTTGATTTGTTTTGATCAATCTACTGCCTAAAAAAATACACACAAAGCTTTATATTAACACTTTAATACTAAGAGATGACTGCACAAAACATAACACAGCTCTCTTGTAGGTTTGCGGTAAAAAGGGCTTGGGAGGAGATTGTAGTAAATTTAAATTACATAATTTGAAGAAAATAATCAAAATCAGTCCAACATATCAGCCCAAAATATCGGCAGAGCTTATCAACCATCAGTTGCTCTGGATTCTGAACAATTGCTATTTGCATTGGCCTTGTAAAAAACCCACATCAGTTGATCTCTACGATGAAATGACAATATGAGGTTAGTAAGTGCTCTGACAATCAGGTGTGGAGCCTCTTGGTCATGTCCACTTAAGTATCAAAAGGTTGGTGTCATAGACAGTGTTGGCAGTTACAAAGTTAGGGGTTTCTGTAATCTGATTAGTTACATTACTGCATAACTAAAAAAGTAATTACTAATAAAAATTGAGTGGTTTCATTAGTTACTTGCCCTAGTAACTTTGTTTTTCCTTGCCAAAAATGTGTATAATCCATGATAGCATGGGATGTCATCTTCTGGTGTCAGAATCAGCTGTGAACCAAAGCGACAAATACTGGTTTATGGAAGACTTTTCTAGAAGCTCATTTCAAGCAGAAATTACTTTTAGAAGGAGTAATCAGTAATCACATTAGTTTTGCAAAGTAATCTGGCCAACACTGGTCATAATAAACTGCTGTTCTTGTGCTTTGTAAAGATGCATGTTAGAAAAAGATGTCAGGTGGAAAGGCTCACAGGCTGCAGCTCCTTTGATGAACTTCCTGAAGTCCAGAGGGAGAGGACAGTCACCGCACAGGCTGATACGCTTGTGCTCAGCTGGGGCTGAGCATTTCACAATTTCTCAATCAAATCAGGGTTACAATTTGAATTTTGCAGTTATTAAATCGCTTAATTGCTTAGTTTATAAAATTCTTGTCTCTATAGAAAATGCCAATAATTAGTTTCTCAAATGTATGATAGTTTTGTATTAGATTAGCTATTTATGTTAAGTAAACTGATAATGCCTTACTACAATAGTTTACTTGCCAGAAAAAATCCTGCATCTCCATAACATTAGCAATATGGCCCAGCAGTAAGAACAAGCACTGGGTAGCCATAGACAAGGTGACTGAGAAACACTTTATTTGCTTAGGAGGTAAAATGCTGCTATGTCCATTCCAGGACCTCAGTACTTCTACTTCCTTTTGCTCACTACTTTTGTCAAATTCTGTTGTCAAATATATACAGTAAATGTGCAGATATATGTGTCACAGGCAGTTTGTTTGACCGTTACCATTAAGAATACGATACTATGCAAAAGAATCATTTTACAGACTGCCGCAACCTCATGAGACCCACAGGGAAAAATAATTCTGTTTAAAACAGAAAAAAATTGATTAGTATTGGAAGACAATATATTTTGCCCTCATTTGCTTTAAATACCATGTGCACTGTATTGCACATTAGTAGTGTAATCATCTAAACTCTTGAACATAAATATCAAATACAGTGTGTATTTGTATTTGTGTGTGTACTTGAAATGCTGAAGTGCTTTTATGCCACCTTCTGACCACTACTTTATCACATTTCTATTGTGACAGAATGGGCTCATATGCCCAGTGCAAACTGAGGTTAAAATCCATCTTCAGCAGCACCTTATTAAGTATTTCAGAGACTACATAGATTATAACAGTCAACATATAGAACAAATCTCTTTATGATGGCACTCTTTATGAAGACACCAACTGGATTTCAACATTGAATCTGGCAACCAAATGAGAGACTCATGTGAGGCTCATTCTGCGTTCTGATTAGATAATCAACTCGAACCAAAACAAATTACAACAAACAACCTGACCATTAAGAATAAATCAGCATTACAATTGAAATCAATAAAAGTTATATTTGATTTGAAAATGTTTTACCTCATATCTGGCGACACAGGCCATGTTTATGGAGTTTTAGTCCAAAACGTGCATTTGTTTTCTTTAGGGAGTGTAAGGGTGATAAAGGTACTACCATGTGGCTCAGTGGTAGGGCCACAGGGCATATGCTGGGCAATTAGTTTCAGTAGTGTGCTTTAACCCCACTCATCTACAGTCTCGTCTATATTGAATTAACTCAAAGGGTCAAATGGAGTTTTGAATGGTGCAGTGCTCTAAATGCCCTGGTAAAAGTAATCATCCACTGATTTAGAACAAAAACATAACTATGTCCATGTTTTTGTTTTGTTTTTTTTACACATTGAAGTTGCACTATGTAACTTTTCTGGTGGAGGGTCTGCCACCTGCATGTTTTGCAGGAAATGTTAATGTTTACCTTTGAATGTTCCACTGTAGGCTATGGCATTACACTTATCAATCTCCGTGGTGACAAGCAGATGATGTCACCAGACAAAGTTACTGGTCAGCTTTGTGGAGAGGTGACCCTGCTCACAGTAAGAATGTAGGTTTCCTCAGGGATTTGAGCAATAAAAATGCATTTACTTGAATAAATGCCAGGCAGACATAATTGAATGCCATACTGTGTAACATTAACATCCCCGTGTACATAAGCAGGTGACAAACACTCCACCAGGAAAGTTTATAGTGCACCTATTAAATTGTCATTTTTAAACTATAGAATTATGTAAAAAAAACTCAATGCTAATACATTCATTTGCACATGATTTGCTTAAAGATTAACTGCATAACTTTTCTGGCCTAAAGTATGCCACCTGCTTGTCTCATGACAACCAAGTGCGTACTTGCCACTAGAAACATTACACAGTGCACCATGACTTGTTGCCTCTAGGGCTAAAATCAAATTGAAATCGCAAAGACTGCCATTTTTCCAAGTGCAACAATTTCTACAAACAACAAAATATTCTTATTCTGTAAACATCTAACCCTGTAGTGTAGGTCTGTCCAAACATGTTCTGAAATGTGATTCTTGTATTAGTTTGTCAGATCAGATTTCAGTTTTTTTGTCAATTCTTATGGACATGTTTAAAATGTGAACTTTGAACACATGTCATTATTAAAACATAAATCACAAATCTAATGGCAATCACAATGCTTAGAAAAGTGGCACTTTTTCTGTCCTTTGTCAAATGCGACCAGATACTAGTCCCTCTGTACAGTCAGACAAGTTTTCCAGCAGATTGTGTGGGCCTTTTCACTAGCAGGCACTCATACCCGAACTGTTTTGATGGCACATGAGATGGGGAGACCTGGGTCAAGAAGCAGGTTTGGTCTCTAAAGGTGCACTACATAACTTTTCTGGTAAAGCGTTGGTTTATCCATAGCTGTGATGAGAGCTGCTGGAGCCAGTCCAGCAACTTGATTATTGTGGTGTTGCTCACCACAGCCTTACGAAATACTGCTTTAGGTGTTCATTTCCTTTACAGATCCTTCACACTAAATGAAAAATAGGACTAAACGATGGCTACATGTTGGCCTTCAGATATATATAGGGTAAGAGGAGACAAGATCCAACCTCTTAATGTAAGTTTTAATTTTTAACCAATTCTGGTCCTTTGTACATTTTAGTAAAGGCTCATGAAGCAATCCAGTGCTACAGTAGATCATCATAATGTATGCACGTAAAAAAGCATTACTTTTTTTGTAATTAACAAAGTAATTGATGTAAGAAATATGTTGTGTTCAATGTTCTAGCCAAGCATGTGAGGAGTATTTGTCCTGGATGAATCTGAAGCAGTGGGAAAGTGGTTGTTTAACGTCACTCTCTAATGATTTCTATGGCAAATGCACATGCATGTGTGTATGATGTGTAGCTTTTGCCCATTCTGTGTCTTAAGTTTTTTATTTTTTATTTTTTAACAGTTTAATTTTCTTGATGTAGATTTAAAAATTGGGAACAGCAAATGCTACTTTTTGGCCGTGTCTCATCAGCTGAAAATGCCCAAGATAATAGTAGCATCTTTTTCATTTGTCTCTAATACATCATAGACCACCTATTGTCACATGTCATGAAGTCTGTAGTGGTGGACCTGCACTCTAAAATGATCAGAACAACTGGTGCAGACAGGGACTTCAATTAGACTTCATTGATTGCATGTTTGAGTTGTTTTTCCCTCTGCTTAACTGAAGTTATATACACGGAGTTTTACATTTTTCTACAAATAGTTAATTTGTAAACGTGAAGATCCTATATTACACAAAATTAACTTATGTGAGCTTTAAGCCATGTTTTAATGCTGTTACCTCATCAAACACATACCCGGAGTTGTGTTTTGTTTTATTCACATGTTGAGTTTGAGTAACCCTTTATTATCAGTTTATCTACATCTACAAAGTTTGAAATGCTCTTTTCCACCTTGTGATGTCATAAAGCTGTGGGTTTTTTTTTGTTTTGTTTTTTTTTTAAGTTAACAGCTCCTTTTACCTTTAGTTCAGTAGAGATTGGCAATTCCAGGGCTGAGCTCATCCAAATAATTCTTGTGAAGATATATGGAGTTTAGAAACACAGTGGAGCACTTCCTGTATTACCACAGGACATCACAAGGTGGAATAGAGTGTTTTCTATTTGGGAGAAGAAGCCTAAAGATGCAGGATTTGTGTGTTAAACATGTGTGAATGAAACAAAATACAACTCCAGGTCTGTTTGTGATGAGGAAACATTATAACATAGGTTAGAAAATGGCGTAATAGAGGCCCTTTAACTACTAGTTGTGGGCCTCGGTACAGATTTTAAAATTGATAACAGCACATTTTACTTATCGGCAGCAACAGCAAGACAAATGTAACTGTCTGAAAATCCCCATATGTGACCTCCCCCAGTTTGTCCCAGCACGCGATCAGTGAGGTAATGACAGTATTAGGGTGTATTATAAAACCATTTTTCATTGCTTGGCCAGTTTATCAGGTCCTACTGTCCCATATCTGTGCACTTACCTACCTACCTCTACATTTACAAAAACAACAACAAAAAAACTACAGCAAGAGCACATATAACCGTAACCCTTTTGACAGAATGTTTAAGTTGACATTAAACTTTTATTTTAGTGTGAAATTGTCTCGTAATACTATGCTTTTTACTAAGAAAACCATTTTGGTGCCTGACCTTCCAGAACTGTGTTTGACCATAAACAGGAGTCACAGAGGTCAGAGGTCACACTACATTTACTCTAAACACAATGTCGTATTCTGTCCGGTATGGGAAACGCTGACATGGGCTTGCACATGTAAGACTGGACAGGAGCTAGGGCTGTCAAAATATTGATACCTAGATACTAACTGATACTAAAACTAGTATTGATACTGGATAATCATTTGAGCAGGTATGAGTTAGGGTTGAACAATTGATCAAATCTAAACACAATTATCAAATTACAAAGCCAGAAAAATATGTTCTTGTTCTACCTGTAGTTTCGACTCCTGAAATCGCATCGCATTTCAGAACATATTTTTCTTTTCAAATCCTCTGAGTTGTACAATGTGCACTGTGAACAGAATCTTACTTTGTGCAGCCCTAATATCAATACAAAAAAAAAGGTTCACATAAATTGGACAAAATGAGCATATGATTATCATTATTTTGTGCTGAAAATGACTTTGTATTGACAAAAAACTGGTTTTGTGGTATCGAAATCGGTATCGAGTCTATTGTTTAGTATGAAATTTGAATTTAAATATTAGTTTCATCAACACTATCAGGCACAGTAGTTTTTGTCATTATTGTCCACTGCAGTAATGCGTTTCTAATCTAATCCCAATTTATTTATTTCATTTCATAGTGTAATTGCTGTACAGTTATCATAACAAGGAATGTAGATAGGCTTTGACCCAATATGCACAGCCATCCAAATTGTGTGTGGGTATTTATCACATTGTGAGGACTAAAACACACACACACACACACACACATACACATACACATACACATACACATACACATACACATACACATACACATACACATACACATACACATACACATACACATACACATACACATACACATACACATACACATACACATACACATACACATACACATACACATACACATACACATACACATACACATACACATACACATACACATACACATACACATACACATACACATACACATACACATACACATACACATACACATACACATACACATACACATACACATACACATACACATACACATACACATACACATACACATACACATACACATACACATACACATACACATACACATACACATACACATACACATACACATACACATACACATACACATACACATACACATACACATACACATACACATACACATACACATACACATACACATACACATACACATACACATACACATACACATACACACACATATACATATACATACATATACATACATATACATATATACACATATCATGAGGACAAAAATCAGGTCCCTATGACGTAAATTCCAAACAAAATTAATGACTTGATATACAGTTCAGATATGGGTTGAAATAGGTTCAAATTGGGTTTTAAGTTAAGGGGACGTATTATGTCAAATGTACTTGTATGATCATTTAACCGTGTTATGTTCCCTCATTGCTTCACTGCCAGTCTCTGCCTACTAATATTACTTGAGATTATTAAAAAATAAAAAATCATACATGGAGAGCTCCACATGTCACGTAGCCATTTTTCAACAATGAAATAAAAATCTGCTGCTTGCTACAATGCTATTGGTGGAATGTGATGATGTCATACTCCCAGACAGGGGGCAAGGGCCAGTTTTCCATATTGATTACATTATACTTTGCCATGAAATATCCATATGGTGAATTCACAAATGTTGAACCTGATCATTTCTATTAGTGACTAGCCCCTAGAACTCACTGTATTACAACATCAATTTGCATTTAACAATATTCATTTTAGCTGCTCCCATCTGTATTAAATATTATTGGCCTATATAATGTTGTGATATCATTTGAAAGCAGTGGTGGAACGTAACAAACTAAAAGTAGTAAAGTACTGAACTTAAGTACAAGTTTTAGGTATCTGTACTTTACTTGAGTACATTTTTAAGTGGATACTTTTTACTTTTACTTCACTACGTTTGAGAGCAGGTATCTGTATTTTTACTACACTACATTCTTGAACAGGACTGAAAAGTTAAAAATAAACCATCAGCCTTTTCTGCGGGTCTATAATAATAAAATATTGTAACACGTTCATAATTTGAGCAAACAAAAATATACAAATAAAAATAGCTAGAAAAAACAATAAATTCTGTTGTTTCTATTGAACAAAATTCTGCACAAATCTTTATCAAAATCACTACATTTGAAGCTTTATTAGATCTCAAAATCTGCGCAAAATACTTTCACTTTTTACTCTAAGTAAAATTTATTAAAGGGGTACTTTAATAATTTTACTTAAGTAAAAGTAAAACTATCACAGGAAAAAATCTACTTGAGTATTTTTTTACTCCTGTATCTGTACTTTTACTTTAACTGAGTACTTCTTCCACCACTGTTTGAAATCAAAACTACACAACTGAAAGGCCCTGTGTCTTCATAGTGACATTGCGATTGAACAGGAGGTCAACGGGCCTGTTTCTACAAGTCATTTTAGATCAATATGGCAGTTGTAAAATGTAATATGATCTGCAAATGTCATCTTTACATTCTAGACTATATGTAATCAAGGTTATATGGCCAAACTGCTTCATATGTCTATGTCAAATGTATTTTGACAATTCATGCTGAATTCTAATTGGTATTCCATTATAATGTCAAACAATGTAGATAGACTGTGACCCAGTGCGCACAAGAGTCTAAATTGTGATTGTTGGTATTATCCATGTTCCTGTATGTATTTTTATGTCTCCATTTTCTGTTTGCCAATAAAAATCTTTAATAAAAAACTTCTTAGACCAATCTGTGTGAATGGCCTTTTTTCGTGAATAAAACTTTGTGTCCTGTTGTTGTCTTAGATTTATATTGATTATCATGCCCCATCGTATGTTGCAGATGCCCCCGGTCCAGCTGACAGCCCCACTGGCGAGCCCCCCCACCCTCCCCGCCCTGGGCCTCCTGTCGTCCACATCTGTCCCAGCAGAGACCACCTCTGCCCCAGAGAAGAGCCCGGTTGCTAACGCCACTGCTAGTAAGAATCTGACACACTCTATATATGCTATGTAAAGGTTGTGCTTTGACGGTGCTAAGGTCGACCAGTGATGTACTTTTGATCATTTTGCACATTTAGTAATTAAAGACACAGTATGCAACTTTTTGGAAGTGGCACATCACCTGCATGATTCCATGGAAATAGAAAGTTAAAACTAGTGGTGGAACGTAACAAAGTAAAAGTAGCAAAGTACTGTACTTAAGTAAAGATTTTAGGTATCTGTACTTTACTTTACTCTGTACTTTACTTAAGTAGATTTTAAAGTGGATACTTATCTGTACTTTCTACTCCACTACATTTTTTTACTGGACCCAAAAGTAAAAGTATTTAATTATTTTTGTTTGAGACCTGCTGAAAAGGCTGAGGATTTATTTTTAACACGTTCATAATTTGAGGAAACATAACAACAAATAAACAAATAAAAACAGCTAGAAAAAAAGATTGTGTCAGTTGTTTCTGCTGAACAAATTTCAGCACAAATCTGTATCAAATTCACTACATTTGAAGCTTTATTAGAGCTTAATCTGTGTGAAATACTTATACTTTTTACTCTTAAAGTACATTTTTAAATAGGTACTTTAATACTTTTACTCAACTGTAAACAATAGTGTATTAGTTTCAGTGTAGTTAGCTCCTCCCTTCAGACAGATGCATGGCAGTGTCCACCAGTAATCTGACTAGAACTGAAGAAGTGGCTTGGATGAGCAGCCAAACGACTTCACTTCTACAACTTTTTGTCCAGTTGACAGATTTGAATTTTTTTCTACTATGGATCATACCTGGACGACTGAGGGATTATACGGACACTCAAGTAGATTTTTAATGTGATACCTTTACTTTTACTTGAGTACCGGTACTTTTTTGCTCCGGTATCTGTACTTTTACTTAAGTCATTTGAGTGTTTCTTCCACCACTGGTTAAAACCATGCCTCGAAACATTGTCCATGGAGATAGATACATTTTATGCCAAACTGTGGAATATTATAGCCAAAGGAGCAACATTTCCATGGAAACAAGCAAGAGAAGGTCAAGTAAGAGTCAGTTTTGTGGAGATGCAAGCCCACTCACAGTAATGACGCAAGTTTTCAGTACAATGAACACAACCAAAATGTTGTAATATCTGAAAACTCTTATTAACCTCTGAATTTGTTTATTTGGTTTATTTAGAACAAAAAGTCCAACATAAATTGTAACATTCTTTTTTTTCTTTCTCAACAGAAATCCTCAAATCTCCTGATACCTCTTCTACTGCCTCTTCTACTGAAATCCCCTCTTCCTCTTCTTCAGAACCCAAACTCGACCCTAACCCGGCATCCCCCGCTCCCGTAGCCCTGCCCTTCGCCATGCCCGGCCCGTTCCCCCCACCCGGGCTGCCTCCTCCAGTCATGCCTCCCTTCATGCCCCCTCCCATGGCCCGCCCCCCTATGATGCCCGGTGGACCCATGTTCCCCCCAGACCGCTTCGGTATGCCCATGCCCTTCCCCCCTCGCGGCTCGCCCTTCCCCAGACCCGGCATGGACATGGGACCCTTCCGACCGGGATTTGGACCCCCACCTTTCAGACCGAGGTGGTAGAACTTTACTTTAAAAAATTTTTTTTAATGAACCTCATCTTTGCCAAAATGGAAGGACAAAAATGATTCTATGGGAGGTACTTGTAAATATTGTACATGTGTTGGCTCTTTTGTATATTTGTATTGGTCTAGTTTTTTGCTGGCGGGACAAAGAGATATTTTTGATATGATTTTGCAATTCATGATTTTTTTGTGGCAACTGAAAAAAAACAATGTTGAACTGTTGAAAACAGCTGTCAACAAGTTTATTTGGAGAGATCTTATATGTGGCCACTAGGGGGGAGTATCCACAGTGGTGCGTCTTTGTTGTACATTAAGGTCATAGAAGGAAAAAACTGAATATAAAAAAAAAATGACCATTTTAACTTTTGTGTTGTTTATTATTGTTTTTTTATATTTACAATTTCCTTAAAACCACCTATTAAGGAAATTACGGTGCAATATGTAACTTTTCTATAGAAGGGCACACCACCTTCATGTTTCTATAGAGATGTGTTTGCTTTGCTTGGAATGTTCCACAGAACGACATTAAACTTAACAGGTTACTCTACAGTAGTGTTGTCACAATACTAAAATTTCAAACTCTATTTCGATACTAAGGAGTAGACTCGATACTTAATACTGATTGCAATACCATGATGATAATAAAAAACACTCTTTATTTAGACAATAGAATGTGATTTTCACCATTACATAATAGTACTTTTTCTTATATTCCCATGTGGTCTTATATCTGTTTAATCCCTCAGTGGTCCAGGTAGGTTCCATAGTGGTCCATGGCCGTATACTAGTCTATGTGTCTTATACTTGTTCTGATACAGCTCAAGATCATTCTAAAGATATTCAGGAAATGTTCATTTCTGTCTTGTGAATGTGACTTTTTTAGTGTTGATACCTGCTCAAATCAGTATCTAGTTTCGTATCGATTAGTATCGAATTTTCTATAATTTTGACAGCCATCTTCTAAAGAGGTGACCCCACTCACAGTAAGAATGCATGTTTTGTGGAACATTCTAGGCAAAGCAATGGCATCTCCATGGAAACAGGTAGGTAGTGTACCCTGCTGCAGAAAAGTTACATATTGCACCTTTGATGTGTCATAACTGGACAAAAAAATACCCTGTCGAATGCACACATCTGAGAATTAGTCTTAGCATGAGATGTCCAGATTTTTTGGTTCAGTTGTATAAATATTGCATGATAAAGATCTGGTCAAGAATTGAGTCATTATATTCTAAACTACAATTTGAAAGGCCAGACTCAAACCCTAACAATACTTCAAATTCAGTCATGATCATGTTACACTTCACATAAAGGTGGTGTACAATGCAGTGACACCACATTTTCCTAAATGCATGTCTTTGGGCCGATGGTGGAAGAAGTACTTGATTTTGTTAATTAAGTTAAAGTACAGATACCAGGGCAAAAAAAAATACTCAAGTAAAAGTATCAGATGAAAAATTCTTCTTAAGTAAAAGTATTAAAGTACCTGTTTTAAAATGTATTTAAAAATTAAAAAGTAAAGGTATTTCACACAGATTTTGAGGTCTAAGTACCTGTTTAAAATGTATTTAAAAATTAAAAAGTAAAGGTATTTCACACAGATTTTGAGGTCTTATAAGCTTAAAATGTAGTGATTTTGATAAAGAATTGTGCTAAAATTTGTTCAAGACAGATAAATGAATCGATAAAAAAATACTTTTACTTTTCAGTCCAGTTCAAAAATATAGTGGAGTAGAAAGTACAGATACCTGCTTAAATGTAGTGAAATAAGAGTAAAAAGTATCCACTTTTAAAAGTACTTAAGTATACATTTTAGATATCTGTACTTTACTTAATTGTAGTACTTTACTACAATTACTTTACATCACCTGGGTCTAGTGTTGTCATGATACAAACATTTCAAAATCAATAATTTGATTTCGATATCAAAATGAGCATCAGAAACACAATTTTTTAGACAACAGATTTTTTATTTGATTTATTGAAAACAAAACAGCGGTTTATTTACAGTATTTTGTTAGCGTGTGTTGTTCTACTAGTTCTGATGTCCCAGTAGAATATTCTTAGAAAAAAGGTAGAGGATCCACTGCTCACTGCTTTCCCCACTGGCACTTGTTGGTGGTTGGGTCAAATGCAGAAAACAAATAGATCCATGGACAAATTATGCAGTGAAAAAAAGTGATGATGAGTAATGTATCCAGAAGTTATTAAAAATAAATAAATACGTTTCTTTCTTTTTTTAATCTTCAAAATATATATATATTTTTTTTTTTTTTAATCCGTGACAATATGTGTAAATCTATTTTCATTTAGAATGAGATCTAAGACATCAAAATGGTCAAATAAATTGTCCAATTTTTCATACATAGCCATAACCCACAAAATCCTTCCCTAATCGCGGAGTGTTGTGTGGTAACCTGATTGTGATTGGTTGTGCGCGCAAATAAGTGGCATTCCCATGATCCACTTGGCACACCGTCTCCAAGCACCGCGGGCCCGCCCCTCTCATTCCCCCTTCGTAGAGCTATCCAACACGCATGGTCCTCCGCGCTCTCCCTTCCACAAACAAGCAACATCATCCACTATTCACCCCGCTAAGGACCTCCACACGCCGGCTTGTGCTCGAACATGACCGCTACCATGACCCTACGAGATCCACGCCGAGTCCAGGACGCAAAACGCACGTAAGTAGCGAGTTTTATGCGGAGAAAATGCGAAAAATTTCACTGAAAATGAGTTTCCCGCTTGGTCCTAGCGCCGATAACATGCTTGGCCGCGTCGTTCAATCAAGCAAGTTTATGAGGAGTGACGGCTATTGCGCTGCACTGACGCACATGCCTTCAAAATCCAGTATTTAAAGCGATTTTAGGTGATTTTCTGAAATATAATTACAATATTACGCATGACCAAAGTGATCCAAGTCCACGGTATTATAAATTGCAATGTTTTACGCACATTATTGTTCGTTAATCTACCATACATTTAAATACAGCCTTGATTTGATTTTCTGGATAAAATTATGACATTACGCGTGACCAAAAACGTATAAATCCACGGTATTATAATTCGCAACGTTTTTACGCACACAATTTTTCGTTAATCTACCATACAATTCATTTAAATACAGCTCCACGTTGCAAAGCCACATGGAGTAGCCCAGACAAGACGTCAAGGGTGCACGGTTTTGCGTAATGCGGTGTTGGTGAGCCCGTGTGGCGATGCATCAGGTAACGTTGACTCCGCTTGCCACCTGCTCGGCTTTGAACACGGCTGGCACAGTATTTACGCCGCGGAGGAGACTCCATGTGCAGGTGAATGAGCAGAAGGCACGGGGGGTCCTGTGGTGTGTGCATTGCGAGTTTGCATGCGTCATTGGCAGAGGTGATTCCGGAGATGGGGGGAAGAAGGTATCACTGGATTGAATGAGTGTGGTATTATACGTGGTTTGGTTTGGGATTAGATGATTCGGATCATGTTGTATCTTATTGAGAAAAATCTGACTGGTATGACGTTTTCCTAAATCAAACGGCAATTGCACAGTGGTTTGGATTGTATGTATGGATTGGAGAAAGTTTTATTGGCAAAAGGAATACTATTACTTCGTAGCAGGTACAGTGTTGTCACGATACTAAGCAATCGACTCAGTACTCAATATAGATTCCAATACCACGATGATAATTATAAAGACTCTTTAATTAAGTGTAATTTTCAACATTAAATAATACAAACAAATAAATAAATAATCTATTTTTGTGTAATCCCATAGTGGTCCATGGGTGTATACTAGCCTATACTTGTTCTGATATAGCTCAAGATCATTCTGAAGATATTCAGGAAAGGTTCATTTCTTTCCTGTGAATGTGACTTTTTTTAGTATCGATACCTGCTCAAATTAGTATCTAGTTTCGATACTAGTTTTAGTATTGATTAGTATCTGGTATCTTTTGATACTTTTGACAACCCTAGTACCAAATACTAGGTCTAATTAAAGTTAAAGGCACTATGTAACTTTTATGATGGGTATTCACTAGCTGCTTGTCTCCATGGAGTTATTACTTTGCATGGAATGTTCCGCAGTATGACATTAAACATATCTATATAGTATTTGTTTTAATTCATTTATTTGTGTTTTAATAGCTCAAAAATCTCTTGGAAAAATGTGTTTTCTTACTGTGAGTGTGGTCTCCTCTCCAAAGATCTGACCTGTAACTTAGCCTGGTGATGTCACCTTCTTGTCTCCATGGGGACAGACAAGTTTAATGCTATACTGTGGCACATTGTAATCAAAGCAATAACATCTCCATGGTGACAAGCAAATGTTACGTAAAAGTTATAGTGCACCTTTAATTAACTGTGGATTTTCTAGAACATGAAAGAATATTGGTGTGATGTTGTCCAGGCTGTGACGTCTCAGATGTGCTGTTATCTGGAGGGTGGGTTTGCTTACACTGTTGGTTAAACCTACACACAGAGCTGGGTGTAAAAGCAGGTTTTAACTTTAAACATTCCAGATGACACTTGTTTACAGAGTGAACGAGCATAATAAACATTTAAAATGCAACTTTTCTTCCCTCTGTCCAACAGGTTTACAGCTTTCTGTATTTGATATACATTTATTTACAATAATTGCCAAGAAGCAAAGGGTTATGTATTTGGCATAAATATATTTATTCAGTTGCTACAGGAGTAACTCCTCACCAATATGAGGAATGGCTGAACTATTGTCTGGTGCAGTGGTTATCAACCTGGGGGTTGTGAAATGATTTCAGGGGACGCCCCAGACAGAAAGATCAACCAACAAATGATATTTTATGCTTGCAGTCAAGTCTTAGTTGTCCCTTTTTTAGTTCACACTTGTCCCAGCCCCCATCCCCTCCTCCTCTGCACCTATCGCCTCCCACCTCCCCGTCTCCCTGCTGCCACCTGCCCATTGTCATGTGCATCTGGCACCTTGCCCACCTCATGTCTGTGGTGCCCTGTGCAGGTGTGTGTACTGAAAGCCGATGCCCCCCCTGGACTCGCGGGGTGTGGTGGACTTTGTTAGGTATTCTGGCAGCGCCTTCAGCTGTTGTCCCCGGTGTGATATTGTATCGGGAGGACTAGTTATTGGCCCTCTCACTGGCAGGTGCAGACAGGTGCAGACAGGGGCAGACAGGTGCAGACAGGGGCCG
>KN472779.1:17870-33222 GCA_000787095.1 Periophthalmodon schlosseri
CATAGGGACCATAATCCACAATTTTTGCTTAAAATTTGAGACAACAATTTGTAAGTATGTTTAAAATAACTTAAAAGTCCTTTATCTGACAAACAAATAAATAAACGCAATTGAAACATTAACACAGATAGTAACTAGTTGCCATCGCACAAGCTGTTCTTAGAGGACCAGACTGACTCTCTTCCAGACTTAAAGAACCACAAAATGAATCCTTGTTTCCTATAGACAGACTTCCCTCACTTTAAGTCTATTGAACCCCAATTCAATTATTTTCCTGCAAATCCCTATAAGATCCCCGCTACGGAGACAGGTGGTGTATCGGACCACACGCATATGAGAAGGACACAAGTGAAGGATACAAGTGGACGAGGCAGGGAGTGGAGTGGAAGAGTGATAGAGAGAAGGGGAAGGGGCAGGGGTCAAGTACATCCAAGCCGCACACTTTGACTTATACGCAGAGAAAGACAACAATGAGAGCCCTGATGACAGAACACCTCTTCATCTTTATAAGAGCCAGGCTTCAGATAAAGGACTGAGGCAACACCAAATCTGGAACAATGTCGGTAATGTTGTAAACACTGGGGCATCTTAACCATCTCACTTTTTTTTTTTTTCTATATTATTGTTCCAATAAAGTAATAATGTGTAGATTAACAAGAAAAATAAGTGAAGTTTCTGGGTAGTTAATCCATTACCCGCTTGTCCGTAAAGATGTTATAATGTCTGGAATGTCCCACAGTATGGCATTAAAAATGTCTATCATTAGGGAGACAAGAGGATGACACCACCAAGATCGGATCTGTGGAGAAACGACCCCACTCAAAGTAGGAATGCATGTTTTTCTTGGTAACTAAAAAAATTAAAATAAAAACACCTGTAATTGAATTGATGATAGACTAACCAGAAATGTTACATAGTGCGCCTTTATCCACTGGTGGTGTAATAAATCACTTTTCATGCTGACAACCAAATATTAGAATTAGAACATAGATTTCAACAGATCACCAAAGTTTGAATAGATTTTAATTTAACCCTGAAGTCTGGTAAATGAGACATATTGGTTCCAGTCTTTCAACCTCATGAACCCATTCAAGTTTTCATTTGGTTCCACATGTTACAGCTCTATAACATCATCCATACATTTGCATTACACATTGACTTACATCTACCACCAGTGCTGACAAATGCTCTGCAGTCTTTGCCTTTAAAGACTGGTTCATTACAGTTGGATAAAGTGTGTCATCACCATTCACTTTGCTTCAACACAGAATCTTTGTCAGTTCATCTTCTTTAGCCTTGAATAGCAGCGTCTTAACACCTAAGGGTTGCTTTTCTATAACCTCAGCATGTTGTCTTTGCCCGGTTAAAGCTAAGCTAAAATTAATCCGTGAATGTGGACGCGGTTTGAAGAAGTTCTACTTACTGTATGTCATTACAGTGGCCTTGAAGATGGCTGTCATCAACCTGTCACCAAAACACCCTTACCAAGAGGTTGGCCTTATGTACTGGCACTGAAATTGCTCCAATAACATGCTAAAACTGTCATTTTTATTGAGAGTCCATGTAAAAGTACCAATTGCGGATAATATGTGTCATCGCCGCTTTTCTTGGGACAACAGGGTCACTTTGCTGGATCTCTACATAGCGCCAAACATAGCAGCTTCCTTATGTTTCAGTGAGGTGCACCAAACCCATCTTTAAGTAATCAGTTCTTCCCTGATTCAACTGAGAACAGATTTAGAAATGTTTTGTTGCGATATGGCAGACAGTAATGATGGCAATACCAGTGATTTTTGTTCCAGTCTGATACCAAGTAATACTATGTCAAGTATCACAATATAGATTTGATACAGATACCAATATATTTTGTATTAAAAAGCACTGAAACTCCTATACTATTAAAACTAAAATAATAAAACCAATCCCCTCGGTATATATTTGCGTTTCACCCAGCTTCAACAATCAAAAAATAAATACATGACGATAAACATATAACCAATATTTTTCAAGAAGATTATGAAATAATGATTAAATACTGCATTTTTAAAATACCTTTTACGTATCAATATTTTTGCATGAGAAGTGATACTTTTTGATACCTCAGTCAGTATCGATATGTCATGGTATCGATCCGCCCACCCCAAGTAAACAGGACGACACTGAAGATTGCTGTCATCTGTGAAGTAAAAGTACCAAAAAGAGTTTCCAAAAACATAAAAAAATTACATTTCTATGATGTGGACAGACTTTATGTAAGAGCCTCAGGTGGATAACATGTGTCGGGCAGCAGTAGCGTTTGTCCACTGATCCAAAGGTTGGTGGTTCGAATCCCGCTCTCAACACAACAAACCGGTTGAGCGGTCAGATACACTTATCCGCAGGTTGTTGGTGCGATTCCAGCTCCTATAGATGAATGCTGCTGTTGTGTCCTTGGGCAAGACACTTAACCCACCTCACCCCCAGTGTATGTGTACACTAATGTTTGGGCAAGAACTTAACCCACCTCACCCCCAGTGTATGTGTACACTAATGTATGAATGTGTGTGTGAATGGGTGAGTGGTTTCTTGATGTAAAGCATTTCGAGTGGCTAGAAGATGGAAAAGCGCTTTATAAAAATGTGACCATTTACCATTTTGATGTGTCATCACTATCCACTTGGGTTCAACAGAGACTCTTTGTTGGAGACCCATGTTGAGCCAAACCAACCAGTGTCCAGAAGTCAAGCTGATGTTAGTCCTCAGCAGCATGTTTAAAGCTAAAAGAGGAAGAGGGAGTGAAGGGAGGTGAAATAAGACTGCCTTCTCGCTTAAGAAAAGGCCTCAGTGTTAATCAGAGATTTCCCAGAAGAACCAGAGTCATCGCCTTAAGCCAGAGAGAGAGGGAGAGAGAGCGGAGGGTACGGCTGCAGAGGTGAGGAAACGAGAGAGCACTTGAAGGAGAGATAGATGAAGAGAGGAAGGAGACGGGCGAGCGAACGAAGCAGGCCGCATTCCTGTGGCCACAGCTGCGGGAGCTGCAATCACTGAAATGCGGCGCTGTCTCTGAGCTGGCGATTTCTGGATTGCTTACAAATGAAATAAAACAGCACGACATGTCTGTTTTTCCAATCAAACAAGAGACTATAATCAACATGCTGGCCTCAACGCTACCCTCCTGTCCTCCTCGCCCCATCCATCCTCCTGTCTGGCCCACTGTCATTCCCACCACAGCGAAGATGACCCTTTCTATGTGTCTATATTTGCCCCTCTTTGTTGAGCAGTGGCCAGTCGGGGCAGGCATCCCAGACCCGGACCATCGATCACGGGGCTGACAGCGGGCCCCAGGCAGAGACGGCCCTGTTATTTGGACTCCGTGATGACTTCCTCAAACAGGGGCCCCTCCTTCTCGCAAGGGCCTGGCATGGCTGAGGTTTGGTTTGGAGCCTCTATACCTTCCATGTACTGTATGTCCGCACACGAGAAAGCACAGCAGATCCTCTGGCCGCATGTTCAGGTCACGCTAGGGTGAGCAAGGCAGATCAGACTGGACTGGGGTAGGATGAGTGAGTGAGCAAAAACTTGTGGTTGTGGAAGTTCTAAGTAGGATTTCTAATGGGAGTCAGCACAGGAAAGATTGATGGTAAGAGGGATGTCCAAAAAAGGCACTACATGACAAGCAAAGTGATCTACGATTGTTATTTCATAAGTGGATTTGTTGAAAGAAAAACGGTTTCGTTACTGTAAGTACATGGCATGAAGAGTGGGTATCACAGTTGGTTGCATAAGCCAGAGGTGTTTCTTACAAGAAGTCAGAGATGATTGAATGCTAATTCCTAATATTGTCTAACATGATGATTACTGCGGTAATTGGTGGCACGGTTTGTTCTATTAGACTGTGAGGCAGCACAGCACTTCACTAATGCTACTAATCAGTAACCAAGATGGGAGACAAGGGAGCGCACTATGACAGCTGTATTAATACTACTTTCTTCAGTGCCACGTAAATACAATTAATTTGAAATAAAAATGTGTATGAAATTTGAAGATGTACCAGTAATTTTAAGCTTTGTGAAACACAAACTGATGTATGGGATTTATTTAATACTATTTTTCTTTATATAATAATAATAATAATAATAATAATAATAATAATAATAATAATAATAATAATAATAATAATAATAATAATAATAATAATAATAATAATAATAATAATAATAATAATAATAATAATAATAATAATAATAATAATAATAATAAGCATAAAAATGTCAGTGTGTCGAGACATAGATCTAAATTGTATATAATCCAGTTCAGGGTTAATGCTTTGCCAAATCCATGGGCTATCTCAAATGAATTACTATTACATTTTTTTTCCCCCTGAACTTACAGTAGTCTTTTCAGTTAAAAAAAAAACCTTTTCAACAATACTGCACATCTGAAATCTCCAAAACTCTGCACAGAAATCCTTTTGGCCCTGCTTTAGGAGAAACCCGCCTAACAAAGGGTGCACACACTTGATTAGCACTGTCCGTGAGAACCATGGAATCTTAACACATGGAATCGCTCCTCATCTGCTGGCTCGGGCTACTGCTGTGCGGGGCCTGGACTTGCTCGCCGCTCCCAAATCCTCTCTTTTACCTTCCTCATTTGTTCATATGCAAAATCCACTGAAAGATGAGACACAAAGCATGGAAGATAGGGTTACAAATTGTCTTTACATCCACAGGTGCGAAACCGCTAAACCCTTCAAAAACATTGTCCGGAGCTCTCCGCCCAATGCAACCACCTGTGGCATAACGGGTACAAGGGGATGGACCGGCCATTAGGAAAATGCATGCGAGTGATGGTTTAAGAATAGAGGGACATAATAGACAAGCTGGTAGTGAATATATCCATTCCTCTACTCTGTCTCAGCTGCTATCCCGCATTGCATCACGCCACTCTGCACCCTCACACTAGCATTTGCCTTTGCTCTTTCCGCCGCGCTCCCATTCAATAGCATCAAATGGTTCGGGTTTGGACAAAGGAGAGGAGGGAGTTCTGCCAGCTGCCCCGTGAGGTCATTCCCACACGGGCTGCAGAGTCTATGGGCGCTGGCTATGAACGTGGCCTTGACGCGGGTCAATTTAAAACAATCTCCCGGTTCTAAATGGGAGACACAAAGCAAATTGTCTTTAAGCGATTTGCCACTAAAAGAATTAAATAGATAGAGCTACTTCAGAAGGCTCAAAAGGCGTAGGAACACTTCATATACAAAGTAGTGTTGGACAGCCAAACGTTTATTAAGTTGTTTGCTGTAGACCGCAGATAGAAGAAAGTAAGTACCTATTCATGGGTTTTATGCAAAAGATTCCTTCCTGATTTGAAGGATTGTGTTAGGACCTTTCACCATTCAAAAGATATACTTTGATTAGAATTTCACTATTTCTATAACAATGAAGGACCGTTGCCATGCCAAATGCTTCAAATCAGGAAGGAATCTTTCTGGCGGACACACATGAATAAATGGAGTCAAGAAAATGGTACAATCTTTGAGAAATCCAGATTTTGTTACACTAAAACTAAACAAAAACAAAAGCGAAACAGCCAAAACTAATGAAATTAATTGAGGTTAAGAATTACGTTTGTAGAAATGGTGGGCTTTGCGAAAATTATAAATGGAAGGACAAGCTGCTAAAATGCAACCACCACACAATTTTGTGCCAACTTGCAAAGATACGATTGGATGCAAAAAATTCTGAATTGAAACAAACTCGAATACTATACCGTTTAACACCATTTAAAGAAAACAAAAAAGGGAGTCCCACAAGGCTCCACCATAGGCCCCATTTGTTTTACTTTCCATCATATGTGCTTTAGATAATACATACCTCAGGCATCTTTCTACCACTAAATCTCAAATGTTTTCCATTCATCTATCTGTTCTCACTGCAGCGGCACATTTGTCTTCACAGTTAGTGGGATGTTTAATATGATGAGTCCGCTGGGCAGCAGTAGGTCCCTGTCTTTCGCCATATCGTCCTCCATCACTCACGCCTATTGGTCCCTGGGGTTGTCACAGAGCTTATAGAAGGCCACTAATTGGCAAATGGGGACAGCCTTCTCTTATTGTGAAAAACGTGCTGTCAGTGCTGGTTGGAATGTTTTATTTCAGCGTGCATTTGGAATTTAATGCATTTACATGTGGTCGAGTATGATCGCTGTGGTTGCATTAAGTATAGGCCTACATATGTCAATTGTTAAAACTGAGGTAGAATATGTAAATGTAAAAACTGTGAGTGCAATGAATCACAAATGTTATTATAGCAAATTAATGAATGTCCATTTAAGTTATTACACCATTTTGATAATAATAAATTTTAATTGGAATTAATGTAACTTTTCTGGTTGATGGTGTATAAGTTGCTTGTTTCCATGAAGATGTTTTATATACCAGGAATTTTCCTCAGTATTGCATTAAATGTATCTATGTGGCTTATACTGAACTTCTGGTGTTATTCTTTGGCTGAAAAATAAATCCATCCTCCTTCCATATGGAACATTTGAAGTAAAGCAATAAAATCTCTGTGGAAACGAGCAGGAACTTCCACCCAAAACGTTTTAAAAAGTGCATTTTTAATTTCCATATTTTTGTGAATGAACATTGTAGAACTGTATAACATAGCTTTCAAAACATTTTTTAGCAGATTACTAATTTGAAATAGGCTTTTTCCCGTACACTAATTTCAGCCAAAAAGCTTGTAAGATTACTCAATGATGGTGAAGTGTCTTGCCCAGAAACACAACAACAATAATTATTACCCTTCTACTCTTTACATCCTAACTTTTTAAGCTATGGCATACACTATTTCCAATGCATAACAACTCTCCTATGAGCACATACTCAAAGACATAGTTGATCCCACCTGCGTTCCCCTCCACTAGGTCACTAAGTACATATCTCTCCAAAGCGGTGTGAAGTGCAGGTGAATCACTGTCAAATATTGTCCCAGGACTTTCCTCCTCTTTTTGTGTCCGCTCCACTCAAACACTTTTTATCGCTCTGCATGAAGGCCCCTTTATGCTCTGTTCATATCTGAAGAGACTAGAAGAAAGCCGTCTGATGCATTCAACTGACGGCACAATGAAACTCCCAGCTAGATCCGTGCCTTGTGTACATTCCACAAACTTGAACAATAACTTATCAGAGGTGAAAGCAGGAAGTGCCGAGGAATGATAGCTCCTTGGGATGAATGGGTAAGGAGTAGAATGTGTGGAGATAGGGGTAAAGGTGAGGAGGTCATCTGTGTGTATTGGAGATCGCTCATGTTTGCTTCCTCTAGGATACTCTGATTCGGAGGTCACGGTGGGGTTAGGGGTATTAAGTGAAATTCTAAACCAAAATTGCCTTTTTTAGTTTTGCTGTTATGTTTGAATAATATTTAAATTTTTCGATATCACATATTTTCAGATTCTTTTTTCGATTTGTGGGCTAATCCGATTTTACATCTGTTGGATGGCATTCTCTTTAAAATGAAGAGGTTAAAAGTTGGGCAATTTTTCAAGTAAATTACACATACTACAGCATTTGTTATGTCAGTTAAAGCCATGCTTCGGAACATTCTCTATGGGGATACATACATACATTTTTATGCTCTGGAATATTATTCACCTTATTCTGGAAGTTGCCGTGGGCGTCGCCATCTTCATTCGGGTTGTATTATTTGCATGGGGCTGCAGATCTTGACAGCAAATAAGTTCTATTCGGACTACAGAGACGCTTTAAAGCCTCCCAGAGAATCAGTGCAGTGTTGACTTGTTGCTCACATGAACATAGAACGTTTTGCACAAATCAACCTACTTTATACGATATTTTAGCTGCAAAACCTTCCTCAAATTCTCCATTGAAATGAATCGGATTCCCGTTTAACCTGAAGTGCAACCACAAAGAAAGCGCGGTTTAATAGCATTTAGAGGCAAAAGTGGTCAATAGTTAAAGGAACAAAATTTCATTGGAAACAAGCAGGAGAAAGCCCGCCTCCAGGCCAAATAAAAGTCAAGTTTGTGGAGGAACAAAATTTCATTGGAAACTTACAAGTAAGATTTTCAGCGCAATAAACACAACCAAAATGAAAAAAACAAAAAAACAAAAAAAACCACATGCTTTTGTTTTAGTCTATTTTTGAGAAAACGTTACATAATGTGACTTTAAAATGAAATCTCTCTTTAATGAAGGTAATTTTGAATATTGATTTATTAGTAGTTGTAAATATATTTGTGAATTTGATTGAAGATGCTGTTTACACGAGAAGATTTACATGTTCCTAGGATAGACTGTATATATAAATGGACGTAGCTAACCTGCTAGCCGCCACGTTCCTAATAGGAAGTGATCATGGGCGCGCTTCCAACTCCATCAACTCTGGCTCCAATTCACTTTACATTGAAAAATTGTCACCCCTCTCTCTGTAACTGCTACTGTGAGCCTTGTCATTTTGGTCTTAAAATGTTCGTATTAACCCGCTCTACATGATCCTGGTGGTTTCATTTCACTATTGTGTCTGTAAATCGAGATATGAACATTAATAACAGACAAATCAGGCGCCTTCTTTCCCTGAGATCATTCCCACTAGCGTTAGCAATGGGTTTGATTGACAGCGTAGCTAAGCACCTGCTCCCTGCTAAACCAGCGGTGCGGGTAGGAAGGGGTGTTACCTTCAACAGCCTCGTGGTCGGAATTCCAAATATGGAACTTGGCTCTAAAATTCACCCCTATAACTTCTAGCCTCGATGAGCTTCATTTGACCGGAGCCGAACACTATGGGTGACGTCACACTCCCTTAGTCCACTTCTATTATACAGTCTATGGCTCCTAGTGATCCAAATAAAGGGAAGTCAATCATATTTCTCTTCTCTGTGAAACTAAATATGCTAAATGTGTCTGTTATTTTAGAATCAGATTATTAAAAAAAGCATGTTCAACGACGATGTTCAACTCATCACACGCTAGTAACAAAATTCTTGACACTTTTATGCTAATCCTATTCAAATTGGTGGTTAGGTTCAATTGATTTCAATGATTGTTCACACTGTACAAACACATGTGTGCCATTTCAGACTTTCTTGCGAAAACCACACGTCTCCAAGCTATGGCAATAAATCCGCCAAACCCACGCGCAACCTTATCTGAAAGTAGATCTTGTCCGCAAACTCGATAGTACAATTTAAGGCCGTGTCTATTGGGTTGCAGTTCAAAAGAGATTAGCTATGCCCTGTTTAGTCATGCAGCTTTCTGGGCGGATTTAGCGGTGAGGGCGATCTGTCCGGAGGAAACAGGATCCTCGGTGAGCTGATCCAGATCTGAGAGCAGCTCGTAAACCTGTCCGTCCTAATGGATCACTTCATCGGGACGCGTAGGGCTGCATCACACGTGTACGCATGTGGCCGGCCCGCTATGTGGCCATGTCCAGTCACACTTAGACAAATGTATGTCAGATTATGTTCAAACACTTGACGTTTAGCATGTGCGCACTATATTTGATCCTTTAAAGTGGCTGTACTCAATGTTTGTCCATGTAGTTGAGAAAAAATGTTTTTGTTGTTTTTATGTAGATTTTTGGTAGATTTTATGGTACAAATGAGATCGCTGGGTGCTGTTAGCTAGTTGTTAGTTGTTGTTAGCATTACCGTGGTGGCAAAACTCAGCATTGGCCTCTAAAAGTTGTCAAACACGCTTATAAAGTAATCTCAGTGAATAATTATGACGCAGATAACTTACAAATCATTACTAGGTGTGCTTTTCACATTTTTAAGACAGTAACAATCAGGTACAACACCTAACTCCCATAATATGTATAAAGGTGCACTATGTAACTTTTTGGTGGACGGTCTGCTACCTGTTTGTCATATGATGCTCTTATTTCTGCTGTGGAAGGGTCTACAGTTTAGTATTAATCTTGAATTTATTCAATTACAGGGTTTTTATTGACAACATACATTGAAAATAACGCATTCTTACTGTGATGAGGGTAGCATCTCCACAGATCTGACTTGTAACTTGTCCGGATGGCATCTCCTGCTTGTCTCCATGAAGAAAGTTTTATGATCATTGCGGATCATTCCAGGCAAAGGATCAGTGGCATACCCTCCATCATAACAGTTACATAGTGCACCTTTTAGTAGGTATTTTGAGATTTTCATGTTATGATGTCCTTTCCTCTCCAGAGCTTGCCTCCCATCTCTTAACGTGATCCGAGTGAGAGCTCCTCTGTTTGTAAAGTACATAAACTTTGCTCATAGTAACTTCTTGTTGACACCTGCATCAACAATTTCTAGCTTGATTAAAACTGTTTCACTCATATTGCGCCAGCAGTTGGAGTCCTTGCGCCCCCTGCAGGTATTTAGCAAACACAAACATAAGACTTAACAGAAATAAACATCTTTTACAAATCTTCTAGCACTGTTATGTAAAGGGAATAAAAACACTTATTTTGAAAGACATAAGGCACTTAAAGCAGTTTACATCAAGGAACCGCATATTCATACACCAGGATGCGCAGACACTGGGGGCAAGGTGGGTTAAGTGTCTTGCCCAAGGACACAATGTCAGTATTCATCTGTGGGAGCTGGAATTGAACGACCAACCTTCGGATCAGAGTTCAAACACTCTACCGACTGAGCTACTGTCGCCCACTAACCCAATGCTACCTTTACCCCTTCACCTAGCATGTGCGCACCTTAGCACGCTTTCATCACCACAGCCGTCCCGGAGAACCAAGCCCAGACGCTCAGATCTGACGTTGTGAATCCATAATACCCAACTTCATGTAAACAGTTTGCCTTAGCGTGTTCTATTTACACGTGTGCCTTAGTGCAAGCAGAGCAGCGATCAGTACGCCTGTGATGTGGACTCGGACTCTCAGGAGAGCACACAAACGCACCATAACTCAGCCCCGAGCCTGACCCCTCTGTGTCACTCAATCCACCCCGCCATGTTTGCTTTCGTCATCATAAATATTAAATATGCGCATGGGTAAATATTTGGCTTTGGCGACCTCGAAGTGGTAAATGAATTAATGTATTCAGAAGGCCGGAGGAGTGGTGCAGGGGTGTCCGTATGCACACTCGTGTTCTTGTTAGGAACTTCAGTGGTTTACGGTAAGAACTGTCAGTGCGGAAGCAAAGAGCGATGTAGCTTTGGATGGATGATTTAAATGTGTAATTGCGATGCCACTGTTGTATGGACAAAGTTAAAAGGAAAATGTGTAGTACATCAATTATGGTAAAATGGCAAATGGTCACATCTATAAATAGCGCTTTTCCACCTTCAAGGCACTTTACATCAAGGAACCACTCACCCATTCACACACACATTTATGCACCAGTGTACACAGACACTGGGGGCAAAGGTGGGCGAAGTGTTTTGCCCAAGGACACAACGACAGAATTCATCTGTGGAAGATGGAATCACACCAGGAATCACACCAGGTCAGATCTGACCGCTCAACCAATGATGTTTATGTCGAGAACTGGATTCGACCCACCAACCTTCGGATCAGTGGATAAACACTCTACCAACTGAGCTACGGTCGCCCAATCAATGCTATTGTTGTGTTCTTGGGCAAGACGCTTCAGAGGGGTCAATGATTGGCAGATTGGCACCCACGCTTCCATGAGTCTAACCCAGGGCAGTTGAGGAAAACGTTTATTACTACCAACTGGACTGGCTTGTCGGGGTGGTAAAGTGATCATTTAAAGGTGTATTATGTAACTTTTTCTTGTGAAGGGTCCATCACCTGCTTCTGCTCTGTTTCATCATGTTTTAGAACTTAAAGTAATGCCTTTGTAGAAAACACATGTTATTATATTGCATAAGCTGTGCTCGTCTGGTTGGACTTGATGTTAGGACGCCATCTGCTACATGCTAAAAGTTGTAATGAACACAAAGAGGCAGCAGAAACGCTCAGAACACAGATGTCGAGAACTGGATTCGACCCACCAACCTTCGGATCAGTGGATAAACACTCTACCAACTGAGCTACGGTCACCCAATCAATGCTATTGTTGTGTTCTTGGGCAAGACGCTTCAGAGGGGTCAATGATTGGCAGATTGGCACCCACGCTTCCATGAGTCTAACCCAGGGCAGTTGAGGAAAACGTTTATTACTACCAACTGGACTGGCTTGTCGGGGTGGTAAAGTGATCATTTAAAGGTGTATTATGTAACTTTTTCTTGTGAAGGGTCCATCACCTGCTTCTGCTCTGTTTCATCATGTTTTAGAACTTAAAGTAATGCCTTTGTAGAAAACACATGTTATTATATTGCATAAGCTGTGCTCGTCTGGTTGGACTTGATGTTAGGACGCCATCTGCTACATGCTAAAAGTTGTAATGAACACAAAGAGGCAGCAGAAACGCTCAGAACACAGCAAGATGACCTCCTACACAGAACTGATGAAACAAGAGCGAATAAAGACTTGAGGTATGTTTTGAAAATGTATTGTGATATTGAGGCCATATTGGCTTTGTTCTGAGGGATAAACAGAAGCAGTACTGGCCTTCAACATTTAAACTGACCTTCCTATTATGAAATATTTCGTTTTGTAATACAACACTACTAAGTCTGGAAAAATGCATATTGTTACCTAACTGGTATCAGAACAGTCCATGTGTTTGAGCAGCGGTTATCTGCATGATCAGTGTTCCTCTGCGTAGGTCAGGGGTGCGTGGCATCGTGGGTAAACTGAGAAGATCTGGAGAAAGGCAATCCATGGTTGACCCCGGCCTGTGTGTATAATTGTGCCCTCTGACCTGGTGGACATCCTAAATCACAAATCCAAACAGAGCGCCCCCCGGTGAAATACCCAGGGACACCGTCCTGCTCGGCTGCCTCTGGTTCTCAGGACACCCCCCCTCCTTTCTCTCTCTGTCTCCCCTCTTTCCATCTCTCCATCCCTCCATCAGTATCGCCGCAGGCACCAAGCTGACCTTTGGGGAGAGCAGATGAGTGATCGGTTCTCACTGCATACGGTTGTTCACATGGATGGATGATCTCAGCATTTTTACCACACAGAGTCTAGACCTCGTAATGTGTTGGTCATGTTAAACCGCAAATGTATGTAGTGTACTTTGAAACTGTCCACACATCTGCAATACCATTTGGAGTTGATACAATTTCAAATGATGGAATAATTTAACAACGAGAAGCTGACCTGCAGAATAACAAGTCTTTGTTGTTTTTAAGCCATTCAAAAGAAATTAAATCACATTGACTGCACATACTTTGAAGTAGCTCTTCAATCTCTAAAAGTTAATCCAGGAATAACAATCTTTTTCTAATTCAAAACGCTTGAGACTGCATGCATTAAACATGGTGTCAGTTTGATCGAGAAAAATATATTTGGTCGATCAACTATGTGTTACACTGAATACTATTGTACAAGCCACCTTTGAAGATCAACCTCTCACAACTTCAAAATAATAATAATAATAAATACTAATGAATATTTGGAATAGTCTGTTCTGTTTCATAAGGTGCATTCACAATTGCACACCACAACAAAATCGGGACTAAACTGGGACTAAATCCGGAACTGAACCTGGACTAGACCAGGACTAATTCAGAAGCAGAACAGGACCAAACCAAGTCCACAAAACTAACCCAGCATGAACGCACCCTACACCGCAGTGGTGCAGTTGACAAAATATTCCAAACCAAAAGTATCGGTATCAAATTTTCATCCATTGCTTTACTTTTATAAGCCAGGATCCAAAATGTTTGATCTTTATAATAAACAGTACAGTGTAATACTTTCCTCTTTGGTTTGAAATAAGTTCTAGTCATTTTCAACTGCGGTACAGGCCTCAGTA
Source organism: Periophthalmodon schlosseri (assembly GCA_000787095.1). Lineage (NCBI taxonomy): Eukaryota > Metazoa > Chordata > Actinopteri > Gobiiformes > Gobiidae > Periophthalmodon > Periophthalmodon schlosseri. Next base: position 31,701 of record KN472779.1, read on the forward strand.
ACTGCAGGTTTCTTTCTGTAATATCAAAATAAAACTAAAAACCCATTAACCCATCACAGCTTGTATTGTAAGACTGTCCTGAACACACACGATACACCAATGCTATCTACTTGTTGATGCGTACAATGCCTGAGGACTCTGTGCCCTAGTTGCTCTATACCCATGACAGTAGAGCATGGTATAGCGGGATGAGGAGGGATTTGAAAAGTTTGGGGTCTTAAGTAACCGACCTCCTGGGGTTTTGGACAAAGACGCCCCACAACAGAAAGATCCACTGCATCAAACCAGGAGGACATGAGGGGTTCAAAAAGCGCTCTCCCCCGCGGCCCATGAGCCTGGCATCCCTGTACCCATCCCAGCAGGGAATCGGCCCCTCGCACAGACCCACGGAGGATGAGCGGATGGGATGGGAAGAGGGACAATAGAGGGAAGCTCTGGAGGACAGTGAGAGTGGGAGAAGACATCGCGGCCTGAATACTTGGCGCATTGTACTGGGAGCGTCCATGTCACCAACTGATAATGGTTCAAGCAGCTGCCACAGAGGTCATGCGGTTTAAGGGTTAACCAATCAGACGCATTCCCATACTGGTGTTCTGGTTTCATTTGGATCACTCTCTCCGTGTACTATGTCCTCACGAAAGCTTGTAAAACTGCCGTCCTACTTTCAGCCATGTTATATACAAAGGTAGTACTGGTTTTCGAGACAGTGTTTTCAAACTAGATTTCGATACTGGGAAAAAGGCTTGATACTGATATCGTAAGTATAATAGTGTTGTTAAGTTCTGATATAGACCCACGCCATTGTAAAGCTACTTAAGAGGTCCAACTTTGGCCTATTTAAGTATTTATTTATTTATTTTTTACCAGCTCAAGTGCAAAAGAAAAAAATTCAATTCGGTCAATTGGACAAAAATTTTAGAGTGAAAACGTTTTGCCGCTCAACCAAGCCGCTTCTTCAGTTCTGGTCAGATTGATGGTGGGCACTGCCTTATATCTGTCTGAAGAGAGAAGCTAACTGAAGACACCGCTATGGATCATACCTGGAAGAATGAGGGATTCCAAAGACTTCTGCTCAAATGGATGTTTTCACTAATTTTAGTATGAAGAAGTATCTGGGTAAAATGTAATTTCCCTGTAAATCTGAAATCCTTTTAAAGTATATGGTTAAGTCCACTGTCACTCATTTATTTGAATAGAATCTAGATTTTATTCAGTTTTTAGTATAACAACCTAACCTCGACCTCTTCTACTAGCGTTTCACGCAGCCATTGTGTCTACATGCAAAACACTCCATGCACCTTGGTTATACAAAAAAACATGGCGGTTGCTGGCTATGTAATCCAATTCTAAATTAGCATCTCAAAGATACGTTTATTACTATACCCATGTAATAGATGTCTGTGTAATCCCTCAGTCGTCCAGTATGATCCATTGTAAAAGATCTTTGCCAAAGAAAAGAAATGGTTTGAGAGGGGAGATAAAGAAGCATTTTTTTGTTAGGAAAGACAATCCATCTTTGAGC
>KN472779.1:33355-45817 GCA_000787095.1 Periophthalmodon schlosseri
TGTGGACCATAGACATCTTCTATCTCCTATTTATAACTCCATCCTAAGACCTAAATCAAACAAGGAAAACAATAGGGAGAACCAATATGCTAATAGGTGTGAGAGCATCCATTAGGGGCCTGATGATTATGCTAAGTATGACTCAGGCACAGTTCATACTTAGTGTAGGTCATTAGACCTAGCCAACAAACAGAAACTGTGAAAAATAGGTGTGTTAGTTTCAGTGTAGTTAGCTCCTCCCTTCAGATAGATAGAAGGCAGTGTTCACCAGTAATCTGACCAGAACTGAAGAAGCGGCTTGGATGAGCAGCGAAACGTCTTCACTCAAACAGCTTTTTGTCCAGTTGACAGATTTGAGATTTTCTTTTACCATGTAATAGACCTTTTGATCAAAACCAACTAACTGAGTTGGATCACTTGAAAGTAAGGCAATCTTTCTCTTTAAAAGATCCAGTTCTCTAGTTGATTTTGAAGTGGCAAATTTGTTTGTGGTTAAAATTACCGGAGAAAAGTATACTGTTGTTGGTGACAGGTAGGATTGGTAAATGCCACAGGTAACTGATTTCAGGTCGTCAGCATTAAACTTAGATCTAAAATTCAATATTGATAGACTTGCCAGCCTTTGCAGTGCCAAGCCAAGCCGCCCAATGCCAAACCAAAAAGTGCCCACGTTGTAAACCTCGCTGGCAGGCCAAGGAAGAGCAGAATGTGTCCCAGGTCCAGCCTCTTTTTCTGGGTGCCAAAAAGAACTCAGGGCTGCCCACTGAGGGAGAGCCAGTGCAACGTGAATAAGCTCAAAGAAAACCCATAAAACAACACTGTGATTGTGGCATCGAAGAGAGCAGACAGAGCAGGAAGGACCTTGTAGTGCGTACGACTTACCCACTCAATTAGATGGTGTGCGTTACATGCTTGTACGAGTCCAAAAATATACCCGGACATGATACCCACAAATATGGACTTTGGTTAAGTTTATGTTGTTTATCTGTGCCACAAAGAACTGCAGTCCTGCTCTTTTAAAGTCAGTGCTCATAACTAAAACAGGATAACATTACTAGACCAATAAAGACTGATGTCATTCATATAAACTTGCACAAAGCCGCAGAGGCTATAGGCTAAAGGCGGCGTTGTTAGGGCAGAGGTGATAACAAAATTAGAAATAGGACAGACAAAAGTGAATCAGTTGTGTGCGTGCTCAAACTTACTTTGGTTAAAACTACATTCTGGTGAAATGTCTTAAAGGTCCTATATCACCGTGTGATGTCATGTAGTAGTAGTTTTGGCTTTTACCTTTAGTTCAGTAGAGTTTGGCAGTTCCAGGGCTGAAATGATCCAAATTATTCTCGTGAAGGTGTATGGAATTTAAAAACACATTGGAGCACTCCCTGTATTACCTCATGACATCACAAGATGAAACGGAGTGTTTTCTGTTTGAGAGAAGAACTCAGCCTCAATATGCAATGTTTGAAACGGAGGTTTTCTGTTTGAGAGAAGAACTCAGCCTCAATATGCAATGTTTGTGTGTTAAACATGTAAATGAAACAAAATTCAACTCCAGATATGTTTGTGACAAGGGAACAACATTATAACAGATAATAGATCAGAAAATAGCGTAATATAGGCCATTTAAACTTAAAGGTGCACTGTGTAGCTTTTCTGGTGGAGGGTCAACCATCTGCTTGAATGGTGGAGTTATTAAGCTTTGCCTGGAATATTCTACTGTATGGCATTAAACTCTTCAATCTCCATGGAGACAAGCAGGTCATGAAACCAGGCCAAGTTGCAGGCAGATCCTTGGAGAGACTACCCTGCTCACACTATGAATGCATGGTTTTCAGTGTTTCTATACGGCAATAAAACCTGTATTATACAAAAAAATACAAAAATGGTAAGTGTAAATAAAGCCATACTGTGCAACCATGAGGCAAAACAATAACATCTCCATGGAGACCTTCCCACATTTTTCCCCTTTTACAGTCAAAACTAAAGTATATTTTTGAAGAAGTAGATGTTGCTTCAGAATCCCATGTTCCTCACCCACTTTGCCACTCTTTTACTGAGATGAACACTTTGAGCTTCCTCCTCCGTCACAGGTTCAGATGGTCTTTGGTCAGTCTGACTTCAGAGGGGCCGGTCACTCTGTGTGTTTGGGCTGGACAGGAGCCATTTCATGCACCATTCATCACACTGTGGTGTTACAAATATGGAGAAAGACCTCGTCTGAACTATGGACACTTTTGTTACAGTTTAGACAGAGAAAGAGATACAGAGAGAGAGAAAGAAAGATACAGAGAGATACAGAGAGAAAGAAATGGAGAAAGGAAGGGAGAAAGAGAGACAGAGAGAAAGAAAGAAATAAAGAAAGGGAGAAAGAGAGGGATACAGCGATGCAGAGAGAAAGATAGAGAGCGATACAGAGCGATACAGAGAGACAGAAATGGAGAAAGAAGGGGAGAAAGAGAGACAGATTAAAGAAAGAAAGAAAGAAAGAAAGAAAGGAAGGGAGAAAGAGAGAGATACAGATAGAAAGAAAGGAAGAAAGGGAGAAAGAGATACATAGAGAAAGAGAGAAAAAGAGATACAGAGAGATACGAAGAGAAAGAAAGAAAGGGAGAAAGAGAGAGGGAGAGAGAGAGATACAGAGAGAAAGAAAGGGAGAAAGAGAGAGAGATACGCAGAGAAAGAAAGAAATAAAGGGAGGGGGGAGAGAGACAGAGAGAAGGGGAGAGAGCAAGAAACAGAGAGAAAGAAAGATATGCAGAAGAAGAGACTGAAAGAAAGAGAGAGAAGGTGAGGAATGGGAAGTCGAGTGCAAGTGCTAAAAGTTCTCAAAGCCGACAGCCTTTTAGGGAAACACACGGACTTGTTGTTTTAATAGAAAGATTTAATTAAGCAAAACGCTCCTAACAGGCTGCAGCTGCTCCCTCCTCGTGTGGGGACCTTTATAGCGTGTGGGGAATCCATTTCCACTTTATTTGGGGCTTGCCTCAGATTTATAGATCGTACAATTGTCTCTGTATACACTCAGCACTTCCTCACTGTTCCATCAGTGTTTATGCCTGCGGAACCTTCACACAAAAGTATACATGGAGAACTTGTTACGGGCCATAGGCAGAACTAAACTGGGTATGAAATTCTGTATCTGGAGATATGTTTAGAGAATTAACTCATCTGGCAGCTCTTAATCCACACGCACACGCACACACACACACGTGTTAAAAATAAACTCTTCAGCCTTTTCAGCAGGTCTCAAACAATCATAAAAAATACTTTCACTTTTCAGTCCTGTTCAAAAAAATATAGTGGAGCAGAAAGTACAGATACTTGTTCTCAAATGTAGAGAAGTAAAAGTAAAAATGATCTACTATCTGTAAAATCTACTTAAGTAAAGTACAGATATCTAAAATGTATACACAGTACTTTACTACCTTTACTTTGTCACATTCTACCACTGACACGTAACAATTGCATTTGCTGAGCCAGCTTTCTAATGGGCCAAATTCACCACCCTGTTTATAGATCTATTTTTAATCTAACACCCAACTCAGCAATATGTTTCCAATCAACCCGCACTTGTGTCCCCTCACACTCCCCTCACACTCCACTCATAGACATGCACTAACCCAGAGATTAGCCATAGCCCGGGCCCGCTAGCCTGATGGCAGTAATTGAGAGTTAATGACGCAGTTGGATCTGTTCTTGACTTCATATTAAACAGAGCCTGCTGGTGCGGCCCGGCTGTAAAAGCACTACGCCTCCCCTTACTATTCTCTGCTCCCTCATGTTCGACACCACTCTGAGGCCAGCTGGGACGATGTTTACATGATGCCAGAAAAAGCTATGTTGTTGACGTTTTCGTCGGATTATGGTGGCCTTGAGGACTTGAGGAATGACTTCGACCGACTGCCCACAAACAGATGATCAGAGGTTTGAATGCTCAGATCACTTGTACTGCTGCTGTGTTCTTGGGCAAGACACCCACCTTGTCTAGTATGAATGCGGTGTGTGTGTGTGATTGATGGAGGTTAGAGAGTCTGATGGTGTAGATTAGTAGCCTTGCTTCTCTCAGTGTACCCCAGGGCAGCTGTGGCTACCACAAGATATAAATCAAATGAATTATTGTAAATGAGGTGCAAAAAAAGTAACATTTTAAGCTGCATGAAAGAAATAAACAAAATAAAGTCAATGGGTAGGTTGTTTTCTCATCACAAACATACCTGGAGTTGCGCTTTGTTTCATTCACACGTTTAACACACGAATCCTGCGTATTTAGGTTGAGTTCTTCTTAAAGAACCTTTAATACTGACATAGATAGAACTGAACATCTAGTTTGAGTTTTAAACAATGCAATGCAACAGGGGAAAAGCCTCTCCATTTGAACTTTGAGATTTTAGATTTTGATTTTCCATATTTTTAGGTCCATCTTCAAAAAAATGTTTGTTTTTAAATGTTATCGTGTCCTCACCTGGCTTGTCTAGTTCAGAAGATCTTGCTAATAATTATCCTTCAAAGCACAATAAGTCCATAGACCGTGCACTCCCATTGACCCCATCCCAATTAGTACATTCACCCACCATTTCCCCAGCCTATCTACTTACGCGTTTCCTTTAACTTGTTCATAATTGGTCGCCACATCCCTCTGCTAATGCATTTGCCGTGTATAGCCTCTACTGTCTCATCTCTTCCACTGCAAAACCACCAATTTAGTCCCAACCACCCCGACCTCTCCAAGTCCATCTATTTGAACAAAGAACCCAATGTGGAACTGCACCGACTTGACTTCTGGCACTGCCCCACGCGCCCGCTACCTGATAACACATCAACCACTCTTCTAAGGCTAGAGACACTGGCAACCGCTCGGCAGAATCACACCCTCCTAAATCTCCAAAAGAGGGGCGGTAGGCGGGCGGAGGGGGGGCGGCGGTGATGGGGCGGTTGTGCGACTAACTGGCGCCAAGAACGGTGAGCTGCCCCAAGTCGCTCTGGGCCCTGCTATTCCGTCTATCGCTGACCGGAGCAGGGAGAGGATGGGATAGGGAAGGTAGGTGGAGGGGTAGGGGTTGAAGGAGGGTTTATGTTGGGGCGATGGTAGAAAGAGAGAGGAGAGGAGGAGAGAGAAAACAAACAGGACAGAGGCTGCACTGTGTGTCAGGTCAGCGGGGAGTTCCAGAATGTTGGCTCCTGGAGGGTTATCTGCTCCTGTCCGCTGTCATTTATCATCAAGAAGGAGAGGGAAGCCATGGCCACCTTCTGAGCAGATGTTCAACAGGGACAATGGGAATAGATAGCTTTGGTAGGTTGGTAGTAGGTTAGAGGTACAGACATAAGGGTTCAAGTGTACTTTGTGCCAATTTCAAGCTGGTATAAATGGAGAGTTTTTGATCAGAAGTGATATGCCATGTTAAAACACTGATTGGAAATAAACGGGTTTACAGAATTCAAGTTGGATGTGTGCCCGAAATTACAATTGCACAAGGTTTAAATAACAGCCCAACTTCACACTATAGAGCTCAAAATTGTTCCAGATTAGTGGTAGACGAAGTGTCATTAAGTCTACAAGTCTTTGGCCTCAAGTCCAAGTCAAGTCCTTTGAAGTCTCTACACCAAATTGCAGAAAATACTTCAAATTTTATCAATTCTTATTACTTTTGTAAATTGTCCTACTTAAAAAGTTATATATATAAAAAAAAATAAATAGTTATAGTAATGTTCCAGTTTCTCCTGTAAAATAAAGCACTGAAAATACACCTAACTATCAGCTCTATAGAGAAGAGTGTTTTTCATCTCAAGTCATCTCAAGTCACAAGTCGAGTCCCAAGATTTAGTATATTTTATCAAGTTTCAAATCATAGTGACTCAAGTCTGACTCAAGTCCAAGTCAAAACTTACAAGTCTCCACCTCTGTGTGGTGAAGTCTATTATTAACCACGGTGAAAACATGTTTCTTTAATTAGAATTGAATGGAGATTATAATTTGCTTTGGGGCAATTAGCAAACCGCAAAGGCTACAATGTCCTCCACAAACATATCCTTATTATGGATAACAACTTCAAGTTTAGACCACCACAAACAAGTTTTGAAATATATGCAATTCTTGTGGTTCATCTGTTTATATTTGTCGATGTTTCAGGCCATAAAAAAAAAAAAGGCCTAATACATATTTATATATTTTTTCCCGAAGCCCTATTTTCTCGTAACCAAAATACCAGTCGTATCAACAGTAGCAGAGACAACAAGAGGAGACCCGTGAAGAGCCATAAAGTTGAGTGGAATGATCTACAGGCTCATGAGTCTATGCAAACAGAGCACTGATGGTCAGGACCTCCCTGTGCTGCCCTTAGACCAACTGTATCCTAATATGCTCTATCACTCCCAAATGTGCAACCACTAAACTGGAAGGTACCATATTAGTTGTTAATGCAAACCAATCCCAAATAAGAACATGCAAATTTGACATATCTTTTTAGCCGTTTTATGTTTTGTCTATTCAAAATTCAATTCTCTTGTTGTGAATATACGCGTGTTTGAACAACTCTACATAAGCAACTGAAAATGCTTCTTTGAACTTGTTTTGATAACTTGACCACTTATATTGGCGGATCTATCTAATAGCATCATAGAATTACTGATTTGCCCTGGTCAAAGTTATGATTCCCCACTAATAACAATCATGACTGAAATGTTTTTGTCCATTTTACCTTCAAAACTCAGTACATTTTGGTTTGGTAGAGAAACGTGTGTTGTTGCGATATATTTATTTCCCAGCGATATCAACTGCTGCATTAGCCATTTCGCGATGTCCATATTTTTGCGATGTATTGCACAGCCTGAGTTCTCAAGTCATCCAACTTTGAGTGAGAGTCTTCTTCTTCCTTCTTGTTTTTTCTTGGGGAGGCACTATTGCTCTTGTCATCCACCGTGAAGCCATCCCAGAGGTGTTGGTCGGCCCCTGATTTGTGAGCTCCACTGTCCTAAGCGTCCGCTCTTTATCTGCCTCCTCTGGTCTTTTCTCTCAGCAGGCACGGCTTGCATAACCATCTATTTTCACCATTTTTTTCCCCCTTTCTCTGAACGCCTGAAAGGGTTTAATTACGCACATAGACAACCCCTATAAACTTCTATTCTGGGGAATTTTTTATTGACTTTTGGGCCATGCATGCAGGCAACCCTCCGGCATTTCAATTAGCAATTTATATAAGTAAAAAAAGGACAGTGATTAGATTCTAAACTTTTTCCTTCATTCGTCCAGGAGTGGTTCAAGCCAAGGAAAGTTTATTTGTATGGCACAGTTGTGTTTCAGGTTTTAGCTGCAAAACTGAAACGCAGATTCCCCATGTTTAGTCCTGACTCTGGGCACCAGCAGGAGGCCGGTCCCTGAAGTCCTCAGAGTGTGAGATGGTTCATATGGCACTAACATGCTTTAAAGTCTATTCTCTGAGCCACAGGAGCCAGTGCAGAGACCTGAGCACAGGACACATGTGCTCGTACTTCCTGGTTCTAGTTAAGGCTCGTTTGGAGAGGCCAGTGAGGAGGCTGTTACAGTAGTCTAACCTGCTGGAGACAAATGCATGGATAAGTCTCTCCAAGTCTGGTTTTGACATTATACCTTTGATTTTTGCAATGTTTTTAGATGGTAAAAAGCTGCAGATGTTATTGATTTGATGTGGGCTATTAAAGTCAAGTGTGAGTCCATTATTACCCCTAGATTTCTAGCCTGATTTGAAGGTTTTAGAGAGAGAGACTGGAGGTGACTGCTGACACTTTCTCTGTGGGCCAAAGACTATGACTTCAGTCTTGTCTGTAGAGACAGTTTCAGTGGTGGTCATCTGGACGCTGTTTTAGTGATTATTACTTTTTTGGTTGGACAGTACCTCTGATGAATATTTATCATAGTTTTACATCAGTTAAGTTGAGGAAAAAAGTTGAGAGGAAAAATACAGGAAGTAGCACTGAATTCTAAAACAGAATACCTCTACCTATCTCATCAACACTGAAAATTCCATGCAAAATGCAGGGACAATTTATGGGCAAGGAAGACATTTTTCTGGTAGTTTAAAGGTAACTTATTTGCCTATTTTCTGATCTATGTTTTAATGTTATTTCCTCATCACAAACATACCTAGAGTTGTGTTTAACACACAAACTCTGCATATTTAGGCTGAGTTATTCTCTCAAATGGAAAACACTCTGTTCCACCTTGTGATGTCATGTGGTAATACAGGAAGTGCTCCACTGTGTTTTTAAACTCCACACACCTTCACTAGAATCATTTGGATGATTTCAGTCCTGGAATTGCCAATCTCTACTGAACTAAAGGTAAAAGGAGCTGTTAACTTCAAAACTACAGCTTCATGACATCACAAGGTGGAACAGAGCATTTTGAGCTTTGGAGATGTAGACAGACTAATAATAAAGGGTTACTCAAACATGTATTAATGAAACAAAACACAACTCCAGGTATGTTTTTGAGGAAGTAGCAACATTATAACATGGCTTAAAGCTCAATTATGAGTAATACAGGACCTGTAAACACTGATTTAACAAAATAAAGACACTGTCAGTTTTTTGTATTAGTTTAACCTAACCAATATAGCTATTGTGCAATTTAATCTCTTCTTAACAATATGACAAATTTCACAAAAATTGAAAAAAATAAAAAACAGTAAAAAGCTAGCTAACTCTTAAACAATTATGTTAACTATGCTTTATTGAAATACACTTTAATTATTAAGTGTTTAAGTATTTGCGAGCTGGCTGTGACAAAAGTTAAAGTAAGATAAATAGGTGCAATGGCTGACCGCAAGACTAGCTAACGTTGACCTCGCTAATTACATGTTGTGAAACTTTAGGCGGCTTGTGCGCTCATCTGGCTCAACAGGGGCCTCCCGGTGCAATGGACAGACGGAGAAATTACAACGCTATTACATACAGGCTTAAAAGACGAAGAGGAGGGGGGAGGAAGAGGAGGGAGAGGGTGAGAATAAAGTAACAAAGCATGAGAGGGCTCCTTTGTAAGCAGCTGACAGTATTTTTACAGGCTGCTAAGATCTGTGCGCATGTAACAATGTGGGTACACAGGAGTCGGTAGGGGGCCTGGAGTGAAATATGCCCCCCTCCTTATACCCGCCCTCCACCCACTGCACGAACTGTATTTAAACGGGGCAAAATATCGGGTGTTGTTTTCTACAGTAGCTTTAGATCTCCATCTCATAGCGTGTCTGCAGGAGCCAGTAATTCTGCAAACATTCAAAACTATTTTCATACAAAATATTAAAAGCTAAAATTCGCAAATGATAAAGAACCAAGAAATTACCATGGCGACCTCATATATTTTCCCTATTCTAACACGTAGAACACATCAGTAAATCTTGATGTTGTAAGAGATCACGTGTTAAAGGTTAAGAGAGCAAAATAATGTTAGAAAAAAAAAAAATTTGACATTTTGAGAATAATTATGGAGGGAAACTTTTAGCAGATCATGTATTCGTTTTTTTATATCTTGTACATCCTTATTGTGTATTTGTAAGTTTAGTGGCATAGACTGTATATATATAAATGAATAGAGTTTTTGTAGAGTTTTTAAAGTCCACAATCCTTTCACATTACATCACCAAACAAACTCTAAAACACTACCTGTTATCCTTACTCCGTCTTATTTCCTTGTCACCTTTATCGTCACTATCCTCCATTACATGTTCTAACTTCTTTCTGATCCCCTGACTTGTAAGCACTGTATGGATTGGAATCTTGAATCTATTTTTGTACATAGAGGTGACTTACAGTAACCCTAGGTCTATGATCATGAGGCTGCATTAAACAAGGCCCATAAGCCAGACCCCTCGGGCATTTCCAACTGTAACGTATTCAACTACGTCCACGTCTTACCCACAACCACCTCATAGCTCTGTCAGTCTGCTCTCAGTCGCGGTTTCGAAAAGATGACATCTGGGTCTCGCATTTGCCCGAGCTTTTTCTTCACCCTCCCTCCACCCTGATCACCCAACACCCAATGCGCACCCAATATAAGACCTTCATTGTTTTGGCCTGCCTATAAAGACCTTATCATTGCAGGATGGGGTGAGGTGGAGCTGGGGTACTTTAGGTGGGCCCTAGGGTGCAGAGGTGGGAATTCCAGCAGACGGTGGAGAACCATCGGGGGGTTGAAACCGGAGAAGCAAAGTGCAGATTTTCACTTTTATTGGTTCAGTGTGCTGTCAGCGTCGGGCCACGCACACACCTCCGGCACCACACGCGCTTTAGCACATGTGGGTTTTAGTACTGTTGGTATTTCTTTTTATATTTGTTTTCATAAATTTTATTGTTTGTTGGTTTTATGGGGGTTCACAGGCTGCGACAAGTGGCTGGTACATTACTAAAAGGTGAAATATGTAGCTTTTCTGGTGGAAGGTCAGCCATGTTTTTTCTCCATGGTGATGTTATTACTATACCTGGAATGTTCCAAAGTATGGCATTGAATGAACTCAATTAATTTCAATTTTATTTATACAGCACATTTAAAAACGACTTCAGCTGAACAATGCGCTTCACATAAAAGTCAACAAAAAACAAGTACACAGATAAAACGAAACACAGGGAAAGAACAATAAAACACCAAGACATCGATATCCTGTCTAGCTAGTATTAAATGCCAGGGAGAAGGGCTAGTCTTAAACTGAACTGAACGTATATATCTTCACGGAGACAAGCAGGTGACGACACCAGGCTAATTACAGGTTAGATCTGTGGAGAGGCAAGCCTACTCACAGAAATAACACAAAACAAGACAGACCACTATTTATTGCCACTGTGGAACATTCCAGACAAGCAATCACATCTCCATGGAGACAAGCAAAGTTTGCAAGTTCTACCTGAAACGTTACATAGTGCATTTTTTTAAAAAAAGGAGTAACTTAAAATCATTTGGAGCTTGTTCATTTTGGGCTATGCAACAACTGTTACTGCATGATCATGTAAGAAAGGATGGTATGTTGTGTTGAGTGCGTTTAGAACGGTTTAGAACATTCCCTAAAATCTGACAATTGTACAGTCGAAATGAAAAATATAAAGTCGAGAGAGAGAAAAAAGGCTTCTTGAGTTTTTATGCAAATTTCATGCATCATTCATGTTGAGTGTTGAAAGTCTGGAAGGGAAAGTGGATAGCCGTGCAAAATAGATTACAATGTGTTTGAATGGAACACATGCACACGCTGCAACTGGTAGATTATATAACAAATTTCACTTTGCATTGGCTAATTCATGTCGTACTTCACAGCAACACTTTTCAAATAAAAATTCTATATAGCCGTTTTTACATGATATACAAAAATGAATGTTTAGTTTGAGCTTTCTTGTACTTGCATATTCAAGACGTTCAAGACGACTTTTGCTGTCTGCTAATGGTGCTAATTTCTAATCGCCACGTTACAATTCTACAACTCGTTCTAAAATTAACAATTTACATGCTAAATGTTATAATGTTGTTAGCTCATCAGAAAACACACCTGGAGTTGTGTTTTGTTTGACTCACACATCCTGGGTAATCCTGGTTTATTAGTCTGTCTACATCTCCAAAGCTCAAAATGCTCTGTTCCACTTTGTGATGTCACGTCGTGGTAGTTTTCAAGTTAACAGCTCCTTTTACCTTTTGGCAATTCCATGTCTGAAATCATCCAAATGATTCTAGTGAAGGTGTATGGAGTTTAAAAACACACACTTCCTGTATTACTGCATGTCATCGCAAGGTGGAACAGAGTGATTTCAATTTGAGAGAAGAACTCAGCCTGAATATGCAGGGTTTGTGAGTTAAACATGTGTGAATGAAACAAAACAAAACTCCAGGTCTGTTTTTGATGAGGAAACAACATTAGAACATAGATTGGAGAGTAGCGTAATATGGGCCCTGTTATCTCTCATAATCTAGACCTCCGACAACGTGGCGGCGGAGCATCCATGACTGCGCATTGATTAACCTCAGACAGCTTGGACTCATTTCCTCCTATTAATTGTCAGTGTGGTCGGGCTGCAGCGCCTTATCTTCGTCCCATCAGCTGTCCACTCACTGACCAGAGGGAAACCGCGAGTGAGGCCATCAAGACACGAAAGCGAGCGGAGTGGGGCAGGACGACTGGCTATCTGTGATCAATCTTAGGCCGAAGCAGTGGTCGCTGCGAGAGGGAAGTGGGGTCGACCTCCGCGCCCCCCCATCCCCAAATGTCCCACTATACCCCCACCCTGGTTCTGTTCTAGTCAGCCACCGCTACAGCCACCCCACCTCACCCCTCCTCTTTTCTCCCATGGGTGGTTGGCTAAGCCCTAAGGGTAGAACACAGCGCAGAGCAAGCAGACAATTTTCAGGCCGACTGCTTTTACTTTCGGCCCTAAAAACAAACTGACAAAACAAAGGACAGCAAATTAATGACCCGTGCTCCCCTCCACCCCCTCCGCCCCTCCGGCACCGCGCCC
>KN472779.1:45868-64471 GCA_000787095.1 Periophthalmodon schlosseri
CCCCCCCCCCCCTCCGGCCCCGCCCCCCCGCCCCCCCGCCGACACCGCACGACCGCGGAGCCCCCAAGATCAGACCTCAACCCCTGACAATTGACTCCTGGTTTGGCAAGGACTTTACCCTTTCTGTTCCCTTGGCTTTTTTTTTTGTTTGTTTTTTGACTGCCCAAAAGCTATACGTAGAAAAGTCACATTTCAAAAGATACGGTATATTTATCAGTCAATTTATGTATGTATTTACAAAATTTGAAATGTGATAAAAACACGTTCTGCACAATTGATAAAAAAAACACAAAAAAAACACCTTGTTGGGAAAAATAATAAACATTGACTGATGAAAAACAAAACAAAACTGAACTCAAGTGTGCTGTTAGCATGCTAATCGTTGTTAGCATTATTGTAGAAAAAGAGATACACATTGTTGAAGTGTAAGACAGACTCAGGAAATGTAAGCTCATAGATAACGGCAAAAACAACATATGAATTTTTTTAGTTTGTATCATTCGTAACCATTATCGTAACGTAACGCACAAAGAGAGACTGGAACAGCAGAAGGGGCAAACACATTACAACCCCAAAAGCCAGCGCACCCCAAAAAATAATTCATGTGGCATCAATGAAAAAATTCTACGTGGACATATGCTTATTTCTTGCATATTTATTGTAAAATTCTGAGTAGCGCAGTTTAAGACCAGACTAAAAAAGCACGTCTTCTCCCTGGCATTTGGTTCTAGGCAGGATATCTTGGTGTTTTATTGTTTTATTGTTCTTAGCTTATGTGTCATCGTTTATGTATATCTGTTTTTGTTTGCTGTTGTTCATGTGAAGCACTTTGGGCAGCTTAAGTTGTGCTTTAAATGTGCTATATATATAAAATTGAATTGAAATGAGTAAAAAACAGCAACAAAGAAAGAATTATTGTGTTGGCAAAACTTGAAAGTTTAGAAAAGTGCTTAGAAACTCATCTTGGTGAATTGGTTGGTTATGATGGTTGGTTATAATACTGCTTGGACCTCTGCAAACTGTTTAAAATTCATGAAAAAAAAAAAAACAATTGTTGGAAAAAATTATAAAAATGACAAAAACACTTTCTATAACTGACTATTGGCTAGAATGTAATATAAATATTTTCCCCACCTTTTAAAGTCATGTTGCTGGATACAAATGATTACAATATGGTATTATTCTTGAATGTTAAAGGTACAACATGTAACTTTTCTGGTAGAGTTTGTTCAATGTGCGTTCAAGGTATGTTTTAGCTATACAAACACCTATAATTGAATAAATACAAGGCAGATATGTTTATTGCCATACAGTGGAACACTCCAGGCAAAGCAATAACTTCTAAAGAAAACCAAGTGACATACCACCCACCAGAAAAGTTACACAGCGCACCTTTAATATGCACTCTATTTCTTATTTATCATGCTGACTTGTAATTAAGTATGATGTAATGAGATAGAAAAACTACCGTCTAAACAGTTTCACACATGTCAAATCTATACCCAAGAAAATATAGCAACCCAATAACCATAATGAATAGCAGAGATGTACGGACATTAACTTACAGACTCACACACTTAACTACCACCATCACCTCTCCTCCTTAACTCGGTGACCCGGGGCATCTGGTTTAGATTGTCACAGGAAGAGGGCCAGCCCGAGCCATCCAGAGGGAGAGAGAGAGAGCGGGAGGTGAGTGTGAGCGGACGAGCGAGGGTAGCCTGGACCCTCATTATCATGTGTTAATATTAATGCAATTTGAAAAAGAAACAGACATGCAGACAGGGCAGTTACAGTGTGCATGCTATGCTCTCACAGTCCAGACATGTTCCCCGACCACAAGTCTCGTGCACCGCTCCTCAACCACTGTCACTTCACCGCAAGAGCGCAATCTGTTACAACCACGCTAGCCATCTGACAACAGCTAAAGCTACCATGTCACCGAAATGTTATTTATGCAACATGTGTCCCAACTGCTTTTAAAATGGTGGATGGAGTTAAACGCATCATACCTGATTTCTGACTTGTCTTAAAAGTGTGAAAAACCCAACTAGTTCATTTTAAATGGTTTGCAGTGGTTCAAAGTTATTCCTCACTTACCTTATGCATTCCAAGCATGGTAAATGGTCACATTTTTATACAGCGCTTTTTCACCTTCAAGGCACTCAAAGCGCTTTACGTCAAGGAAGCACTCACCCATTAACATACACATTCACACACCAGTGTACACAGACACTGGGGGCAAAGTGGGTTAAATGTCTTACCCAAGGACACAACGACAGCATTCATTGATATGGGAGCTGGAATCGCACTGCAAACCAGTGGGTCAGTGGATCTGACCACACAACCAATGATGTTTACGTCGAGATCGGTCAGTGGATCGACCACACAACCAATGATGTTTACGTCGAGATCGGGATTCGAACTGCCAACCTTCAGATGAGTGGACAAAGACTCTACCAACTGAGCCACTGTTGCATCCACTGTTGCAAGTAATTAATCACTGCGATGAGTTTACAAGCGCTTTTCACAACTCTCAGAGCTCAGAGCGGAGTTTTGCCAACAACAACTAGCATGCAAGCACACTTCCTGATGATCAGATAATAAAATTATTTTCCGGTGGAGGGTTTGAAGCCTGTTTATATGCATGGAGATGTTATTGCTTTGTTCAGAATGTTCCACAGCGCTAAACTTAACTATTGCCATGGTTACGCAACCAGGCCAAGTAACAGGTCAGATCTTTGGAGAGGAGACCTCATCCACAGTAAGAATTCATTCTTTTCATGTATTTTTGAGCAATAGAAACATCTATAATTAAATGTGGACAGTTTAATGCCATACTGTGGAACACCCCAGACAAAGCATGTGACGTACACCTTACCAGAAAAGTTACATAGTGCACCTTTAATAGAGCTATTTATGATCCACATACTCAATATATATTAAATTTGACACAATAGCTCAAAATGTATGATATAACTACTCTAGAAATGTGTTATTCAGGTTTCCATAATTGTTACAAACCAATTTAAACAACGGATATATAAATATGGAACACTTGAGGTTTGCAAGACTGAAGCATTGGAATACTTAATAGTTTTAGGAAGAGGTGGTTTTGAAATCACTTGCGCGCAGCCATCCAAAACACACAGACAAACACGCAAGTATTACAAGAATCAAAGAGCAATTGGTGTGTTTAGATACGAGTTTGGGGGGAGGATTTTTGAGTTGCCTGAGTGACATGTGGAGAACATTTAGTTGGAGAGGCTGGAGGGTATTCTCTGGGCTCACCGGAGCACGACTGCAGTCAGGGTGCCAAGGTCAGCCTGTCTGCTCAGAGCTCCACTCCCTTCTGTCAACACAACCTGACCCCCAAATCAAGAAGCACACACAATCAGCCAAAGATTTCATAGTTTTCAACCTCCAAGATTACGTGAGTTATCAAAACTATGGGAAATGGTCCAAAGAGGGGAGCAATTTGAATATGGATGATGCAAATGTTCGCAGTTTTTCCTCATGGGGGCTGCACAAACCAAATAGGTGTCAATCAAAAAAATATTGCTTATATACTGTTATGGAAACCTAGCATAATTATGGATTAATACATCAAATAGTATTGGTGTATTGATGGACTATTTAGGCAAGGCAATATAAATGACAGATTGGTTCTAAATGCAAATTATGGAGGAGATGTTGTGAATGGCGCGTACAAAATCCAACCATAAGAAGTAGTGACACCAAGTACACACCAAGTTGCAAACATACATAGGCTTTTGAATCATTTTGACGTCCTGTTGCCATAATATAATGTTAAATATCATTAGAAGTTAAGTTTGTTAGTTGTTGAGGGTTCTTGGCATTACACATTAAGGCAATCTGTGAGACAAAACCCATATTGTCTACAGGGAATGGCGTCTTCGTTCACACCGATATTGGCGATTGAGGAATTTGCTAAAACGTCTCAATTGTGAGACATTGACTGTATATAAATGGACAAAGCTAACCCACTAGCCACCGCGTTCCAAATAGGAAGCGATCGTGGGCGCGCTTCCAGCTCCATCGACTCTGGCTCCCATTCACTTTACATTGAAAAATTGTCACCCCTCTCAAAGATCTCAATGACACATCCGGAGAAGCCGATATTGAAATGTGTTTACACATATTTTCAGTCATTTCAGATCAGCAGACAAACTACAGCCTCTCCACCAAGCACATGACGCTTTGTTTTGGTCTGCTAAGTGAAAATTAAACTTACCGGAGCTTCAGTGTAGGATATTTGTGATGCGGAGAGCAAATAACTTCCTAGCTTGTCTGAAAATAAAATGCTCAAAGTAAATGAGATGTCCCTTATCTTTTTCATCCAAATAGTAATTATAGCTGCAAAGTTTGAGTGCTAACACTACATTACTACAAGCGCCTGAACGCCTCGTAGCCCCTGTTTGCACCTATTCGTTCTTTGACCTGCATGTAGTCTGGGCCAAGAGTGGTCTGACAGGTTTTGGGGCAAAGACAATTTTAATTCGGTTGCTAAGCTCACTCGGATTTCTCTGTGTAAACGTAGTGAGTGCAGCGCTCAAGGACTCATCTCCAGATCTTGAGCTCGGCTTAGTCAGGGCTACTTTTAGCTGGAGGATTTTACCTATTTTGCATATTTTTGGTAAAACTTTCAATTTCAGTTATTTTTTGAGAATGAAATAATGTTTGTCGTTCATTATATCATACAGTATGTGCAAGATATCTGTGTAAGCCCTCAGTCGTCCAGGTCTGATCCATTGCAAAAGGATAATATAAGACCTGTCAACTGGACAAATCGTTGTAGGAGTGAAGACGTTTCGCTGCTCATCCAAGCCGCGTCTTCGGTTCTGGTCAGGTTACTGGCGGACACTGCCTTATAACTATCTTTTGCTACGTGCAAGATGTTTAGGTTTATGGCAAGATGAACAACCGTTTCTTATCATTATTACATTATATTTGGGGACAAGACACCTTTGGAATAGAGTATGTTAAATAGAGAAACACGTCAACAGGCCTCTAGCAGGTGACAAAGATTGTTGGAGAGCTGAGCACACACACCCACACGCATTCCACAGGGATTAGGCCAAAGTCTATGAGCATTTCATCAAGTGGTTCCCATTCAAACAGACTGAGGAGCAAATCCTTGAGAAAGCTCGGGTCACCGCCCTGGCTTCTGCGCTGGCTTAATGTTTAAACTGGGATCGGGATGGATTCGAAGTGAGCTCTATCAGTCATCGTTGTGTTCACAAGAGAGGACAGTTCTATCTGTGCTGTCAGAAGTAAAACAGCCGAGAGATAGGTTTTGATGAATCATTAATGCGTGTTGTTGAATCGCACTTGGTTGAAACAATATTGTTTTTTTCGAATTGCACGTTATCTTCCGAGTTTATCTAGCAGATTACTCTACTGGGTGTCGGGAGTCAAAACGTGAAATCAGCATTGTTATGGCATTGGGCCTTTTGTTGCCAAATTCAAATAGGTTGCGTTCACGTTCTACAGTTCGATAACGTTATAATTTCGCACGGTGGGCAGGGACCTGTATAACTCCATGAGAGATTCACTGCTTTTGGAAGAAATTTTTAAACTTACGATGAACCTTATCGTTATGGGGATTAGCTCCACAAATTTGCCATACTAATCTTATGGCTTAAGGTCCTTTCAACTGACAATCATCACATATTTGCGTATGAGTAATATGAATAATATCACCACTTTAAAAAGAAGACTTCAAACTTTGCGCAAGCTTGTTTCATGTGGATAAGCCATGTCATTCCAGAGATTTAAACTATAAAACAGGTCAACAAATCTACAATATCCCTCGTCTACACATTTAAACTGTGTTGCTATGGGGTTCCCTACTCTGCCCTTCAGTCTATACATTTGAGTGCCCACTAAAGCATGAGGTAACTAGCCTGGGTTGCCAGATTTATAGCTAATCAGTGCGTATCGGCAGAAGTCTGCTAAGGACCTGCTCCGGCTAACTTTAGAACATTACCACACACAGATCAGTGATGTCAGCGCGGAGAGGAGATCTAGGAAGAAAAACAAACTAACAAGGACTGAGGAAAGGAAAGATTAAAGGAAGCAGAGAAGGTGATAAGGAGGGGAATGGTCTGCGCCCCCCTCTTTGCGTGCCATTAGACCCCTTTCTCATTACTCAGAGCTTGTCGCGGAAGCATCGACATCTTCTGCCATCTCTTATAGAGCTATTGATTCCTCACACTACTCACATACGCAATTCAAATCAGCACAAATACATCTTAGTTACTGGCTTAGCGTATGGACTTGCATTTGAATGCGGCGGAGGCTACGGAGCTCGTTGTTTATTACGGGAATGTCCGAACTGTAATGTATCAGTTAAACGTATTGACACGCGCTGATATGTCTGTCAATAGTTCGGGTTAGGGACGGAGAATGAGGTCAAAGCTGTGTCCAAGGCGAGTTTACTGACCTCACCGGCCATTCGATAAGAGGACAAGGAGCGGCTTCATTCGGACATTGATTTTGTAATAGGAATAGTGCGGGATGTCAAAGAGCACAAAAGTTTGACCGGGGTGAAAGAAATTGGTCAGATGATTCACGGGACAATTCTGCTTCAAATCTAGGAAAAAAAAAGTTGGAGACAGAAGTTTTTCAGTTTTTAAATTTCAGTTTTTAGAATTTCTGTAGACTAGCTTGGCCATTGCTGTAACTAGTATTTATTAGTATTTATTGACTAAAACATGATATCTATAATGTATTTATAAAGTATTGATAGGCTATATTTAATTTTTTATGTCTCTGTAATAAGCCTTTCAAAAAAATTGCATCAGGGCGTATCCATTGACAAATATATAGATGCCGCTTTCACTGACCCACAGGTTGGCGGTGCGATTCCAGCTCCCACAGATGAATGCTGTCGCTGTGTCCTTGGGCAAGACACTTAACCCACCTCGCCCCCAGTGTCTGCGTACACCGGTGTATGAACGTGTGCGTGAATGGGTGAGCGGTTCCTTGATGTAAAGCGCTATATAAAGATGTGACCATTTACCATAGATGAGCCATAGATTCTGGAAAAAAACATCTACTACTCTAAGATAACTTTTCAAACCTGTAACTAATTTACTATATATTTATATTTTGTTTGAATATTAAAGGCAAATTTGTAGAAATTCTTTAGAAATTAACTTACGGTCAACATAAAAAAAAAAAACTAAGTCCTTAAATGGCCCATGTTACGCAATTTTCTAATCTGTTCTAATGATTTTTCCTCATTAAAAACATACCCGGAGTTGTGTTTTGTTTCATTCACACATGTTTAACACACAAACCCTGCATATTTAGGCTGAGTTCATTTCTCAAACAGAAAACACTCTGTTCCATCATGTGGTAAGACAGGAAGTGTGTTTTTAAACTCCACACATCTTCACTAGAATCATTTGGATAATTTCAGCCCTGGGATTGCCAAGTTCTAGGAAACAAAAGGTAAAAGGTAACATCAGAAGGTGCAACAGAGCATTTTGAGCTTTGGCGATGCAGACAGACTAATAATAAAGGATTACTCAAACATGTGTGAATGAAGCTTTAAAGATCTTCTTTCTGCAAACCTAAACCTAAACAAGGAACAGCTGATCTATCCATCTTTTTCCTCAACACAGCACACACCACTTATGCTAATGCCCAAATACCTGACATACCTAAGCATTTCTTCTTGTGGGCTAGCACTGAACATCACCGACACCTTCTAGGATCAGGTTCACCTCAGCATATTTGTATCTTAAGCTCCATGTCTGCTGTCAGAACAAACCACAAGCACGCAGTCACAGACGGATTCACCCGGCACCGCGACAGAGCAGCTCATGACCGCGCTCCATCAACCTCCATCACCACATAACAACCGGCTAACCGCAGGAGAAGAGCCGGAGTGAGGGGAGAGACAGGGGAACGGGACATCGTGAGGAGGGCTAATTGGAAAAGTATGGGGAAGGGATAGGATGATATGGCTGTGGAGCTTGGAAGTGGCATACGATTTCTACACCTATCGCATTTTGAGATTCCGGGTTGCAAATGAATAGAGGGTTTACGCCTACATTCAGGCAATACCAAAAACGGTAGTGATGCAGCGCTCACGAACGAGTCGGCTCTTTTGAACGGTTCCTTAATGTGAACTGTTGGAACTGGATCTCATTTTTTAAAAGAACCAAGTCTTTTTCTTTCTAGTTTTAATGCATTTTTATCCAGATTAACGCTGAATCAAGTCAAGAATCAGAACAGAAGCAGAGGAGGCGACACGACTGAGAGCTTTTTGCACAAAAAAACACATTTCATAATATATATTTTTTTTCTTTTTTTAAAAATTATTATTATTGTAGTGAATTGTTTTATTTAGATTGTGCATAATTTTCCGTCATATAAATAAATAGTAAAAGAGTCAATCTTCTGAACGGATCCAAAAGATTCGGATCCCATTAAAGAGCCGAAAATCCCATCACTAAAAAATGGTTAACCACTGTTATAAATTATATTTCTATCTGAAAATAAATACCAGAAGTGAAACTTAAACTTGTCGTACAGGATTTTTCATGTAGTTTATCGGCCAGGAACCGGGAAGTAACACTGATGCACTGTTAGCGTGCTAGTTGCAAAACTTTGCTCTGGCCTCTGATTGTAAAAAGTGCTTACAAACTCAAAGTAAATGATGATGTGAATGATTTCAATGTCAAATTTTAGAATTTATGTTACATTAAAAAAAAAAAAAAAGCGATTATAATTGTCTTATTTCATAACAGAACCAGCTAAGTCCCTGAACATACAACATCTGTTAAAATCTCACTCCATTTTCCCAACAACCTTATGCAAATTAACTAAATGATAGACACCACCACTTAAGAACAGCCAATTAAAATGCCCCAAAGAAGATACGAGCCTTAGATTAAGATCCCAAAATTCACAAAGGGTACCAGACAAGTAGACGTATTATCACCTCTGATATTTGCCCAAGCCACTTCTCCCTTCTTCTGTGTTCTGCCCCCGTTGGCCCCCCTCCTCCCCCTCTTGGCTCAATTGCCTGTAATGGACATGCTTTATCTAGGCTGACCTAACCATTGTCCCAGGGAGCAGAATTTGTGAGCTCGTGGAGTGGGTATAGAGAGACACGGACTTTCATATAGGGCGCTGGGTGGGGGCGGAGGGGCGGAAAGGGGGGGTCAGATCGAGAAAGGGGGGGGGCATGGGGGCTAAGTTGGCAAGGGTCCATGCAAGCAATCCCCTGTCATGGGTGCTAAGTTGGCAAGTGTCCATGCATGCACTCTCCTCCGGGCCACTTTGTTAGCTGTCCACCCGTCCTCCCCGTCTATGCAAATTGGGGGGTGGAGGTAGTTAAATTGTTGAATGAGGATGGAGTGAGATATGAGGTGTGTAAACTCATCGGCTGAAAGGACAGGCCAGACGACAGATGCACATACGCAAGTTTTATGTGCCGCTACGTTTTATATACTTGGCTTTATATACAGGCGCCTTGACTTTTATAACACGATTCAAAACCTAAAGAGGGAAACAGAAATGAATTGAGGGAAAGACAGTTCGGTTGTGTGCGAAAATGAAAATTGCCCTTAATTTAAAACATATTTCATTTGTTTTGAGCGTGGCTGTGGTAAAGTGGGATTCTACGGTAAAGCAGGACTCTAGGGGTAGTGTCTTGCCCAAGGACAAACCAACAGCGGTCTGGACTTGCTAGAGTTGGATTCAAACTACCAACCTTATAATGTTTTTGGACTCACTCCTCCATCACGATTGACCTGTTTGGGTATTACAGAACAACAACTACTTCAGGTATGTTTTTGATGAAGAGAACTTAAAAATTTAAAAAAAAGAGAGAGAAAGGGCAAAAAATTAACAGGAAAAACTGTAAAAAATACTGAAGAGCGAAAAGTGTGAAGAGGTATAGTTTGCACATGTCTTACAAAAGTTGCAATCTGATATAACCGCTTAAAAAAAAGAACTTCACATAGAAACAGCTGAGAAACTGGAGCAGGTTTTGCCTTGAGTGTCAGGCTGAAGGCACTAATCTGTGGACACGGCCGACACAGGTGTTCAAACAATCAGACAGTAAATCATGCTGGGACGTAGCCAAAGAAGAGCTGATGTTGTTCAATTTGAAGATGCGAACGTTTTTAAGAAAACCAAAAGATTCTCGTAATAGTTGTGAGGAATCTGTGTGGCTTAATGTTCTGTATTGTATAGTTCTGTATACTCCACTGTGATGCCTGCTCAGATCTAGAGAGAGTTTTATAATAGGGAGTACCAAGATGGAGGTTTAGCTTATTGTGCATGGGTTTGGTTGATGGGAAAACCATTTAGAAACCTACACACGTGCTAACATGCTAACTTTTTACTGAGCATTTTTGACCATATGATGCCAAACAAACTTAAACTTAAACCAAAATTCACCCATATTTTTTTCCAACTACAGCTACAGAATCCACAAATTAAAAATTATGTATCTCTACTTTACTTAAGTGCATTTTACAGTGGATACTTTTACTTCACTACATTTGAGAGCAGTATCTGTACTTTCTACTCCACTACATTTTTGAACTGGACTGAAAAATAAAAAGTACTTTTCATATGATTTGAGGGGTTATTTTTATCATGTTTGCGGTAACATCCTGACAAAAGTTTTCGAGTTCAAGCTTCGGCTTTGAGCAAAAAAACCCCCAAAAAACACAAAATTCATAAGAAAAATTAAGAAACTGATTCGTATTATTACTGTTGACTAAAATATGTATCATTTTGAATCAACGTCACATCACTTGTGTGAAATACTGTTACTTTTTACTCTTAAAGTACATTTTTAAACAGGTACTTAAATACTTTTACTTAAGTAGCTTTTTCCATGTGATACTTTTACCTTTACTTGAGTAACTTTTTACCTCTGTAGCTGTACTTTTACTTAAGTAACAATATTGACTTCTTCATCCACCGCTAAAACTCAGTAATATGAATGTAAATCAGTTCCATGTATAGCACACATGTTCACTGCAGTAGTTGGACAGGGCAAGCAGCAGAGGCTCAGATTTCCCGCTCCTGTCTGCTCCTCCTGCCCTCACCTTTGCTTTTATATGCCAGCAGCACGGGGCCTGGTGTAGAGATGGCGCACACATGGAAAAAATGCACCGTCATACACAGCAAAGGGGAAATATGGAGTGTTATGTGTTATGGCATAAATATGATCTAAGAATGAATGGATTCTCTATAATAATCTGTGGCAGTGCCCAGACTATGGAACAGCGCCCTCTGCCTGTCAGATCCTCTCAGTTTTTAACATAGCTTAAGACCAGGCTGAAAACCCATCTCTTCTCCCTGGCATTTAATACAAGTTAGAAAGAATATCTTGGTGTTTTATTGTTCTTTTCCTATGTATCGTGTTATCTGTATATTTGTTTTTGGTTGACTTTTATGTGAAACTGAAGTTGTTTTAAATGTGCCATATAAATTTAATTGAATCATATTGATAGAACAACCATATATACTTTTTACATCAGATGCCCTTCCTGACGCAACTCTTTCCATTTATCTATAGGTTTATAAATTACAATAACAATACATATTTTACATGCGTATTTTTTTTCAGTATGGTTCCTTGAGCAACATTCTCACAAAATTTGACGCAAAGACAGTTATATTGGTGTGTTAATGTTATGCCGGTTTGTGCATCAGATGCCCTTCCGCATAAAACTTTCCATTTCTACGGATACTTTATGTGTTAATAATATGCTAATATGTTTCAATGAAATTATAAAATACTGTGACATCTGAACACCAGGTCTGCTATGCTTTGTTTACTTGACACTTCTGACCCCCCTTTCTACCCTCCGCCCCCACCCACCACCCTAAAGTTCATGTCTCTCTTACTTATTATTATTATTTTTTTTTTTTTCCCCCCTACTCTGCCCTCTTCAAACAAAACCGTGATTTAGGCCTAGTTTTACATCACATACCCATTCAGGCTTGTGAAGGAAACCACATAATCCTCTATCATATCTCGCCCTGTACCGCGTTAACACGTTGAGCTAGTGATTGGATTTGACATGTGCTGTCTGGGAGCACATCACAGTTAATAGTCACTTTGAAGGCATTGGATTTAACATGGCATTTGACACGTGTAGCTCTCATCCCGTATTAAACTGGCATAACTGTCAGCACTTACCCTCCTATCTCCGGAACATCACAGTGAATGGCATTAACCTACAGACAAACCACAACCATTACACGCCCCATTTAAAATACTATCCACGCAACATAAACCTATTAAGGCGGAGTAACCCGATCACTATGTTATCTGCTAATAGAGTTATCGAAAGTATTGAAAATCAGATACTAATCGGTACTAAAGCTAGCATCGAAACTAGATATTCGTTTGAGTAAAAATGTCACATTCACAGAACAAAAATGAACCTTTCCTGAATAGCTTTAGAATGATCTTGAGCTGTATCAGAACAAGTACAAGACACATAGACTAGTACACGCCCATGGACCACTATGGAACCTACTGGACGACTGAGGGATTACACAGATATAAGACCACATGGGAATAGAGAAGAAAGTACTACATTTTTTTCATTAGTATCAAAATCAAATTTGAAATTGTAGTATCGTGACAACGCTATTTGCTAAGTCGCCTTACAATTTCGTGCATTATTCATTCGCTCCACACTCGGTGGTGGTAAGCTACTATTTTAGCCGCAGCTGCCCTGGGGCAAACTGACGGAGGCTGCCTATTTGCGCCATCGGCCCCCCCGACCTCCACCACAACACTCGAGCACACACCGCTTTCACACTAGGTTGGTGAAGTGTTTTGCCGCAACAACAGTATTTTGCCACTGCCGTCTCCCGTCCAAGTACTACCCAGGCCCTGCTTAGCTTCTGAGGTCTGACGAGATCAGGCTTTGACAAGGAAGTTTGGCCACTTCTTCAGAATCTTATACAGCGGGAGTGAGCAGTGAAGGAAGAAGTCTTCAGTCCGTACTTGTACTTGGGCAAGCTTATTTGAAAAACTTTGCATTTCTTTTTACCACTTAACCAAATTGACATATTGAAAATTGCAGCATAGCAAGTTACGGTAATGACCCCACCAATCTCCATGCATCAAGTTACATTTTTTAAAACACAATTGATCTGCTTCAATATTTTGATTGATTACAGCCTTATCGTCATTTCTCAGCGCGGTGAAAGAGATTGTTTGTTACACAGGGGGTCTTCCCATAGGACCCCACCCCCCCCACCTGTCCATCCATTCTATACGCACACATATACACAAACAGAAGAACAGTGCACGGTTTGCCTCCAGGCCCGGCTCCGTAATGGGATCCTCACTGTTATTTCTGCTGAATCAAATAAATCCTGTTAATTAACATGTTAACATGATTGATGGGGCTGGGTTCTGCAGGGAGCGAGTGGGGAGCGTCTGTCTGCACTCAGGGCTGCCGCTGCTGCTGTCGGCTCTAACACAATGGAAGCAGACACGCTGATGAGAAGTTTGCATGAGTATTTAGGGCGAAAAGTTATATGTAGAATGGGTAAAAATGACTTCAGTTCTGATCATAGGCCTGAAAGAAGAAAATGTGGTCTATCTAAAAGTGCAATATTTAAAACCCAACTGCAAAATCTCACACAAAATCTGCAGGACTTGTTTTTGCCTTTTCTCATCAGTTGTAACCAGTAGAACACACAACCAACTGAAATTAAAGCTGCACTATGTAACTTTTCTAGTTTAGGGTCCACCACCTGCTTACCTCCATCAAAATGTTCATGCTTTTGGAGATTATGTTCCACAGTATGGCATTAAACGTATGTCTCCATGGAGATCACCAGGCCAAGTTGCAGGTCAGATCCTGAGATTTTGCTCTCAGTAAGACAGTAGGTATTTTTCAAAGCAATAAAATACCTGTAACTGAATAAATGAAAGAGTTTAATGTCGTACTGTGGAATATTTCTGGTTGTTTCTATTGTTTCTCAAAAAAAAAAAAATGTTCAAAATTTTTATGTGCAGTTTTCAAGCATCTGACTAGGGTCCATAGCAGAGACTTACCAGAACCCTGTCATAACTGAAGAAGCCTCTTAGCGAAATGTATTCACTCCTAAAAAATGTTGTCCAGTTGACAGAATTAAATTTTCGTTTGCTTTCCAAATATTTGATCAAACTTTCCAATAAAAAAAAAAAAAAAATACACGGTTATAATGCAAAACTGGTTATCCAGCTTTGGGCCTTGTTGGTCAACCTGAGTGAAAGAGAGGAGCTGATCATCTTTCAGACGCTGTGTTTAGGTTGTTTATTGTGATGTGCAGTGGTGCGTGGACAACACTGCAAACAGCCTGTTATAGGAGAAGCATGAGAAAGGCCTTAGTGAACTAATACTGGCCACAGACAATGTTCAGGCTGGGAACCAAACCAGGAAGTTTGAAATGGGAGTTTGTTCAAGAATACGACGTAGGAAGCTTTCGCGTAACAATCACACCTTTATATGTCTTTTACCTGATAAAGAGACTGAAAACACTTCATTTCACAATCTCTATATCAAGAATGAAAATGTAATGGAGGAGGCCCCGGGGAAGAGCCTGGACACGCTGGAGGGACTTTGTCTCTCGGCTGGCCTGGGAACGCCTTGGGGTCCCACCGGAGGAGCTGGAGGACGTGTCTGGGGTGAGGGAAGCCTGGGAGTCCCTGCTTAGACTGCTGCCCAGGCAACCTGGCCCCGGATAAGCGGAAGAAAATGAATGAATGGATGGAACTTCCCAATGTAAAAAATATATATATACTTTATGACAATGTGTGGACCCAAATAATGTAAGATATTACTCTGAACTAGGAGATTTTGCCATAGCTTATAACGTTGTCAATGCAAAAAAGTCAAAAATGAGGAAGAATACTGCTTGATACAAAATACAGATATGAAAAGGTGTCGATACTAGCTTTAGTATCGACAAGTACGCTATGTGGGTATTGATTTTTGCCAACCCCATTCACAAATGCTATTGCTTGTTGTGTTCACTGTATTTTCTATTTGTAATTTTAAAGTTGTGTGTAGGTGTGTGGGGGTGCGTGGGGGTGCGTGGGGGTGCGGGTCCGCGCCCGCTGCACCCGGCTTGTTCTTTATGAATGATTTAATCAATACTGACATAGCCCTACATGCTTTTTCCTTCCTCATTATTCTAATTAGTCGTTTATACAGACAACCCCCCTCACACCTATTTTGCATACCATTAATACATTAACGCGCACTTGACAAACGGAGCAAGGACGCAGACAGGAGGGCACTTTGTACTCCGATGGTCAACTGTTCTCTGCGGACAATCTTCCTCCGGTTCAGTTTCAAAAAGTTAACAATTGTCTGTAGTGATTAAAGTAACGCCATGTAACTTCCCGGAGATGGCACGTTACCTGCGTGATTCGGTGGAAAGTGAAAAAAAACACATTCGGAACATTCTTCATGGAGAAGGAAGTTTTATGCCTTAGTGTGGAATATTATAGCCAAAGGAATATACTGGTACATAGAGACAAGCAGGTGAAGGTGAAGGCCCCATTCCAGGCCAAATAAGAGTCAGGTTTGTGGAGATGCAAGCCTTGTCACATTTAGGACATGTGTCTTTTTCGGTGCACTAAAATCATTCAAAATGGAAACGAAAAAAAAAAAAAGCCTTTGTTTTTGTAAATTTTTTGGCTAAATTAACAGCAAAAATGATTAATATTCATGAATTCAACCTCAACTACAGAGTGACTCTTTTATTTCCTATGGCTTAAAAAAAAATACTAAAAAATAACAAATAAAGCTTAGAAATGTATAATCATCATAGAGGGAAAAAAAAGCAATACCAAAAAGAAAGAAAGAAAAAAAAATGCATGAATTTTCACCGTTTTTATGTAGAAAATGTACATGGCATTTGTAGTAACCGAAAACATAATAACGTCCAATAACGTAATAATTTTGGCTAAGTTTAAAGATCATAACGTAATAACAAGCAGGTAATGTAATAACAGGCTGATAATGTAAAAACTGGCCCAGAATTTTATAACAGGCCCATAATGTAATAACGGGCCTGGTTTACAAATGATGTAGTTCACTTTTAAACTTGTTTTTCAGACTTAGATTTGACCGTGAATAGTCCTGTTGTAGACCTGGTTTAGATCTGGTGGCACTCGGAAAGCCAAATCTTTTCTTTGGTGGTTCTTGCTCTGAAAAGTTTGAGAGCCACAGACTTATAACATTATTGGCAAGATGTTATTACGTTATTGGCTCACCATAGTTATTACATTAGTGGTTCCTACAGCATTTTATATTTTTTGCCTGTAACATAACATAATGTATCGGAATTGTCTAGTTACTCGACTTATCTGACAAAAAGATATGGCATCCAATTTGTTCACTTGCGCGATACTTGATCTGTGCGATTTGTGTCTATTAACCCTCCATCACCCACTTCCCGCGTATGACAGCATGGGAAAAAAACACAACAGAACATAAACAAATATTCCACCTTTCCAAATTAGCGTAAGCTTTTAGCAGCTGTTCAAATGAATGACAGGGCATGCTTTATTCAAGTGTGAGAGAGTGCGCGCTCGAGAGCTGCTAGCGGCTAACGCGCTGTGCCAAGCTGATGAGGTGCGAATGATGAAGCCCATTCCCTTAAAAAAACACCAGCATGTGCGCCTCATATGTTGGATCTTTGTTAAGAAAAGCTCATCAAAAACCCGACCCGCCCCCTCCCCTTCGCTCTAGCCTGCGGGCACATAGTGACTGACAGGATCCAGATTGCCAGATTGTTCGCAGCGGCGCGTAGAAATGACATCACGCTCATTACACGGCCTAAATATAAACAGTGGTGCTACTTGACGGACGGCGAGGTATACAAGCGTGTGCTGGTGCCTGCGTGTGTGCGGAGGGCCGTGCGGGGGCAGGAGTGTTTGCGTGTGGACAAAACAAAATGGGCTTTGAGACGGGGCGGTTGAAGCTGTGTTTAAAGATATCAGTCATTTGGTACAAGCTAGTGGTCCGGAGAGAAGAGGGACAGGAAAGAGGGATAGCATGAGAATCAACAAGTTTATTTATTTGGCGCCATAGTCTAGTTTGTGCTAACCAAGCGTGGAAGAACTAAGAGGGTTGTGTCAAAAAGGACATCTATTGAGCAGATGCACAATGTTCCGCACAGTGGTGTGGGCTGAGGGGAGAAACGATATCAAATAAGAGTTGATCTTGTTGTTTTTTTGAAAATCAGTTTTCAAATTTTCAGAATACCAACAAAATCAACTTCTTTTTGATACTGGGTTTTTGCATGTGGGTATAAGTATATTTAGGTGTGGTCAAATCAAATCAAACAAAACATTTTTTTGTTTTTTTTTTGTTTTTCATTTTTGAACTGTGTCAAAACCATAACTGCAGTAGTACTGAACAAGTTGGCAAGTATTCAAAATTATAAGACCGATTTATGATCAAACCTGAATCAAACAAACTTAAATCAGAAAAAAAAACAAAAAAAAAAAACAGATGCTGTAGAGTAGACATTATCCAGCCATAGGTGCAATGGCGCAGAACATTCTTTATCAACATGAACTTCATCAAACCTTGACCAGTCATTACAACTGTAATTTAAAAAGATGCTTGCTGCCAACAAAGAAACACAAAGTTAATGCAACTTCATTGTAACTAGGATATAATGGACATGATACATTGCGATCGAACAGAAATTGCAATTTGAGCTGGCACAAGTTTTCTAGAAACTCTTGAACCTGTAGCATAGACGTCTAGAAACATGTTCTGAAATTCATGGGATCCTTGTGTTGTTCAATATTCTCTCAAATGTCCATGATCCTGGAGTTGTTTACAACGTGCACTCTAAACAGAATCCTACTTTTTAGCAAAGCAATTAGATTATTTTCCAAAATGGTTCAGCCCTAACTCCAGCTCTGTCCAGACTCCAGCAGCAGAGGCCCATGTAACACCATACACACCACATGTTCCCGGGCTGTGCAGAGGAGACGCAGGCCCCTGGCTCGTCTGGCTCGCACATTGTAATTTACAAGAGCTCAGTGTCGCGCTGAGATCTCAATTAAGCAGCCCAGCTCTGGAGCACAGGGCCCCGGGCAGAGCTGACGCAGCCCAACTGTGTGCCTCCTCACGGGGCCAAAACACACTGCACATCTCCTCTCCAGAGCCACAAGCAGAGATGAATAGCCAAAAATGATATTACTTAAGTAGAAGTACAAAGTAGTGGTCCAAGAAATTACTCAAGTAAGAGTTAAAAGGTATTTGGGAAAAGCACTACTCAGTTAAGAGTAACTTAAAGAGTAACTGTCACGACAAAACATCTGATTCAGAGGGGAACCATCAGGGACTTCTACAGCTTCGTTCCTGTGTAATGAGTGGGTTGGCCACCAGCTGGGACCTCACTGTTTTGCTTGTATTAATAGTTTATTGACGGCTAGCTTGATCTACGTTTCACTTTTGGCGGAGTTTAAGAAAAAGGAATAATGAGAAGATCCTTTCGTTTGGATTTTTCATTTTGATTAATAATGGGATTTATTTTCAAAGAGGAGCTGTGTTTGCTATAGAAGTT
>KN472781.1:0-12722 GCA_000787095.1 Periophthalmodon schlosseri
AATGTCAGTTTTACAGAGCATGTCCCCTTTAAGTGGTTGTGACTGTATTGTGTATAAAGGATTTCTGTAATGCTGTAGTTAGTAAACACACACTTGTCACACAGGGCAGAGCGGTGGAGGTGTGGTAGCTAAATGTGACTTGTCCACTCACAACCAATTGTAATTAATTTGTGCTCAAATACTGATAGATTCCCTGCCAGCAACGGAATTAACTAAATGCCTCCACCACCTAAGCCACTGTTATCTAAATGAAATTAACTTTACTTCTAGTCTTCATCAAACACAACTATTGACAATTCTGTGCCAGAGGGGGATAATACAAGTGCAAGTACTACTTGCATTTACTCAAAGAACGTTTCTACCATCAATACCTCCAAGAGCCAGGTTATGTGCGTCAACATAACTCCTGACTTACCAATCAGAGTAGATGGTAAACCACTTGACTTTGTTGAGGAATTTACCTAAAGAGAAAACAAGGCCGACCAAAAACAACATGGCAAAGTACAATAACTGCTGAGCTGAAGGAGATGGGATTGACATGGGGCGAGGCACAGCGCACAGTCCAAGACAGGAGCATGTGGAGGCAGCTCATTGTCGCCTTATGTCCCAAAAGGGACGAAAAGGATTAAGTAAAACCTTTTTCAGCAGCATACATTTACTCCCATTTGAGTAACAGTACTCTTAGTTGAGTAAAAGTGTAGGTTACTCTTCCCACTGTGAGTAATTCTACAAGTGACAAAACCTGTTGAGGAATAGTAAATGATCTGAACATTTGTGTTTCTTGCACCACTCTTATTTAGTTTGTCTCATTTTTGTGTCTGTCTTGTGAAAATACCAGATTGTGTGCGATATTTAATGTTTTGTAGTTTTTCACTGTTCTGTTTGAGTTTCTGTATTGGAAGTGACAGTGTTGGGACCAAAGTGCTTTATCACGTGCAGGCCCGGGCGCAGACCAAACTGACTGAGGGAGCATCTGAGTTTTAAAAGAGTGCAAAGATAATGCTCTTCCATTAAATGTCATTATTTTACCTGCCTCAAATGAGGGTGCAAACACTTTTAAATGAAGTTGCAATGCACCCCTGTAGATCCGGGCCTGACCACATGTGAACAGGCCTGTAGGTTGAATTCCCTGAACATGTGTGTTTGAGAATGAGAGCTGTGTCAGGTGTTCAGAGAAAGAGCCTGAGAATTGTGTGAACTGGTGAGAAATGTTCCAAATGATTTGACCATTTGGAACATGGCCCTGTTCAGATACATCTTTGAACCAAATTATTAAACTAATCCAAGTTTCAGAAAATGTGTTAAAACAATTGAAAAAAACTGTAATTGATGAGGAAGCAGAAAGACATTACTAACAGATGGGGACCCATTGCAGAACTAGGCTTGTCGGAGTATTTGTCATGTTGCAGGCTGTTTAACTCTAGAAGCTTGTTGAATGCCATTTTGGATGACACCTCCATCGACAATGTGGTGAGTCCGCCTTGCACCCTCCTTTTGTTATGCTACAGTTTTGCTAATAAATGGGCCTCTCTGCATCGCCTTGCTCCGCCCTCGTCTGCTTGGTGATACTGCCTTGCTTGTTTTGGAAGTGCGCTGTTATCTTGTTGTAGTCTGCGCAAGAGACCTTAGAGCAAAGCAAAAAGAAATGGGCTGCGGTCCCTTCCCTGTGAGTAGTGTTGTGGTGTTTATTATTAAATTACTGGATACATGCATATTCATTTTAATGTTGACATTCACTAATCACCTCTTACCATACCTCACGAAATGAGTTGTGTGTATTCTATTGTCTTTGTAACACTTAAAAGCAGACTTGTTTACACCAAGGAATAAGGTTCCAGGTCAAGTTATGTGCATGATTGTTAACTTGTACTGGCTTGCAGGCTTGAAGGAGAAGCAAATGGATTTCATTTTGCAGTACTTGTTTGAAATGGCCTTTTTATGAGTGATGGGCAATGGCAGTGATTTTTGTTTGGATCTCATACCAAGTAATATAATAACTAATATTGCAATATCAATCCGCTATCAATACCAACTACTTTTGTATTAAGTTAAGTTAAGTACTCTTCATTGTCCCCTCAGGGACTTTCGTCGTCTGCATTTGACCCATCCTTTAATGCCTTTGGGGCAGTTCATTCTGAAACACTCGCGGCCTTTTAAAACAGTTAAAGCCTTGACAACACACTCTATAGTCTTTAGTACTCTTTAATATGTTTCATCATCCACTCTATTGTTCAGACTTTCCAAAAACAATCTTTTAAACCCAAGTTGCATCATTTCGAGGACATATGAGGTTTTGGAAAAGGCGTATTTTCCACAAACTTCCAGATAACTAGCCTACGTGTTGAAACTGTCACCCAAAATGATTTATTGTCTTGCACCAAGGCTCTATTATATTGTTTGTTTAGAGCAGCAGCCCGCGTACACTGCCTCTGCACAGCTGTAGGGAATATTTAGCTCAAGAATTAATTTAACCACTTTGCCTCTCCTCCCTGACAGGAATGGGAACGTATCACACCCGGCCATAAAAGCCTAAGATTTTTTTCCGCAAGCTGATCTAATAGAATTAATGAGGTCTCTATTCAAGGCCACTGAATGGGCATTATATTGCTCTGCATCCAGTGTGTACTAACCCTGCTCTTATTTTTTTTTTTTGTGCTGCAAATTATAACTAAATGTCCCTGGTTGGTTTATTATAGCCTGTCAAAAGACTTTTATCCACAATGATGTTCCCAATTTGTGGCAGTAATTTGCTGTCCCCTAACATGGCTGCGACAAAGGACTGGTCTATCTTTATACCTTCACTTGTGTATCCATCAATCATGTTTATTTGGGGCTAATTGGATTTTGACTATTGCAGTTTTTGTTTTTTCTTATTGTTTAATTGTTTAATTGTTTAACTAACTCCTATATTACGCAAAATTGACTCTTGTGAGCTTGTTACAATGTTGTTCCCTCATCAAAAACATACCCGGCATTGTGTTTTGTTTCATTCTCACGTCTTTGAGTAATCGCAGTTTATGAAGCTGTCTACATCTCCAAAGCTCAAAATGCTCTGTTCCACCTTGTGATGTCATGAAGCAATAGTTTTCAAGTGAACAGCTACCTTTCATCTTTTGTTCAGTAGAGACTGGCAATTCCAGGGCTGAAATGATTCTAGTGAAGGTGTATGGAGTTTAAAAACACAGTGGAGCGTTTCCTGTATTATCACATGACATCACAAGTTGGAACAGAGTGTTTCTGTTTGAGAGAAGAACCTAAATATGCTGCATTTGTGTGATAAACGTGTGGATGAAACAAAACACAACTCCAGGTCTGTTTGTGATGAGGAAACAACATTATAACATCAGAATAATAATAGCATAATATGGATCCTTTAAAATATTAGAATACACAAATTCCAAGTCCTTTCATTTGTTGTGTTCCACTTAGGATGTGATTGGACAGGTCATCCTCACCATTTATGCTCAATAATATCTTCTGCTTATGTAGGAGTCATTAACACAGGCAAGTACAGATGCCAGCATGGTGGTTGAGTGGGTAGCACACTTGTATCACAGCAAGAAGGTGCTGAGATCCCCGGGCCCAACGCAAAACAAAACATGCACAATAGGCAATAGTTGTGATCCTGACCAAGTCTATCTCAACATCTGGAGATGGGGCTCAGTGCTCCAGGCAGGTTGCCCTAGCAGCAGTGACAGATGGGTCAAATGCATATGGACAGAATGAGCTGTAACCTTACATTGTAACTTTTTAAGACTGAATGCGTTCTTGCCAAACACAATTACATTTTAATGCTGTCAGTGTTATTATATGTATTGTATCCATAGGGAAAAGGAAATATTTGTTTTTTGCTGACCCCTGGTGCCTGTAATATGTATTTGTAGGGCATATGGATTTCTAGATCCATATGTTGTTTGTGTTATGTGTTTGATCATTAAAGGGCCCATATTAAACTATTTTCTGATCTATGTTATAATGTTGTTTCCTCATCAAAAACATACCTGGAGCTGTGTTTTCCATAATATAGGACCTTTAAGGCATATGGTACAAAATTGTATGTCTTATTAAGGACATGTAACAAGTGTTTTCAGAACAAAATCCTTCACTTGTTTGGAGTTTGCATCCATACCATGTGATATAAACCTGTCTATTCTTATGGGAGCAGATGTTATAAATAGAGCCCCTCCAGCTCCTCTGCTCTTTCTCCGGTACAGGATGAGAAATGATGCTTTGTGAGGTTGGGCGCCGGATGCTCGGAGGCATCATATAGACGGGCCAGTAATGAGGCTATGATTGCACAATCCTCCGCATAGGGAAGATTGGAGGAGGAACAGGGCTTTGGAGATAGACCATGGTCCAGGGAGAGGGCTTCAGTAATCCCCAGACCTCTTCTGAACCCGCTGGCAACAACAGCACCACCTGCTCCCAGCTAAAGGCCAGGCTTTGGACTGCACTCAGGGAATTCTGGGCTCATGATATACATTTGCTGAGGAAAATAGGCATCTAGAAATTCAACAGCATTTGATGGACACCCCATAACTTTTCCATGGACAATATAAGGAGTTTATGCATATTAAGCTGGTGAAAAAATGTACAGACTACATCTTTACAAGAGTATCAAAGCATGGATAAAATATATATATATTTTTTTTTATGTTAAAGGGATATAAACAATTTTTTATCAGACACAAACCAGCAAGTCCTTCTTGTGCACTGCTTGCATGTGGCAAAGTTGTGAAATGCACTAATAAACTTATTGCAATTAATACATAGGATGCTTGTTGAAAGTTTTTAAGGCACAAAAAATCATAATAATAATTTAATACTAATCATTTTACAATCAGTGTTGCTTGGAGAAGAGCAGAAATTTGCACAATAGGAATATGAAATCTGAGATAATAAAGAGTGCAGTACAGATCAGTACATGCATGTCCATGTTTTTTTTAAACATAATACTTAGTGAATAATAATTTATTGATAATAAATAATACTTTCCCATATCCAGTAAACCTTCTGTAAAACTACAAAAGTTACCATACTGACTTGACCCAGTTAGAACTGTGCCTCAACATAATATGACTATTGTAATATTCCCACATCTCGACTCCATTCATTTATCTCTTTGTGTTTCTGATTAGGATAAACTGTTTTGGGATGGAAATTCACAGTTAATGAGTGAACAGTGGAGGTAGTGTAATCACCAGTGCCTACAGGGAGTCAATCAGTCTGCACTATCTGGGCCCTGCATGGTACAAGCCGCAATAGTGGAATGAATCACCTGGAATAAAGTCAACCCAGAATCCCCCTTTCATTTTTCATAATGACGCTGAGAAAACAGAAGCTGCAGCTGTGATTAAGTGCACTGTATGTGACATGTCTAACAAGTGATAAATGGGACAAGCATCGGGAAAAATGGTCACAAGTATTTTGAAGCTGTGCTCAAGTTCAGCTTTTGCACTTTTTGCTTGGGGAAGTAATACAAAAAAGAGATAGTAAATACTATTTATTATTTATACTATTCAACTATATATTAGCCTACTGCCCTCCGATGCACCACTATTGTTTACAGCATATTCAGCAAACTAATAAAACTTCAGCTTTTGCTGCTCAAGAGTCAGTTACTACTGCAAAGTCATTCTTGTTTGCCACCAAAGTTTAAACTACTATTTGGTAAAAAAAAAAAAAAAAAAAAAAAGAAATCATTCAGTCATCGGCATTAAAGCTGGGGGCTTTATACTTGTAAATGAGTAAATGTATTTTTTGTCCCATACAACATAATCAGACCGCTGCAGGCTCTGTATCAAATTGTGAGACATTTTATTGATCACAACCTGGAATGTGTGATAAGAGCGTTTTGGGTGTGCGATGGTGGTGCAACCTGTAGAAGCTGTTCAAAAGCATGTGTCTCAGCATTCATGCATGTAAACACTAGTGATGTGCCAAAGGCTTTATGAGATCTATGAGAACAAGTTAGATATATTTAAATGCCTACATCCTTCTTTCACAGTCAGTGACTTCAGCTTTAATTTCCAAAATATTCACAAGAAGTATTTCTCATTCTTAGTATGTGGACAGGCCTCATGTGAAAACTCAGAACCTCCAGAATTCACTCACTGAGCTGCAGAGGCTGCACTAGCACTGATTCAGGATTGGCTGCTGGTGCTGGGGTTTCGGTAGTGAGAAGTCAGATCAGAGAAAGCCCTTTTACCGACTGGATTTCAGCATTGAACCTGGCAGCCCAAATCAGCAACTCATGAGAGGCTTATTCTGCTGTCTCATTGGATAGCCGTCTTGACAACCAAAACATCAAATTATAAGATAAACAACTGGGTCATATGTTGTTTTTTGTTTTTTTGTTTTTTTTCATAATTAAGAATGCATTAGCATTACAATTGTGATCAGTACAGTAAGAGCTACAGTATATTTGAATTAAACATGTCTACCTCGTATCTGGGGACACAGTTAGGTCATGCTTATGGAATTTAAAATCAAAATCTTACACTTATGGTTCATTTAAATGTGAAATGTAAGTTCCAGTGGTCCTAAAGATTTCCATTAAAAACTACAGAAGATAGCTGGACCTTGGGATCGGAAAGTCTCCAAAGTATAACAGCACTTAATCAGGCATCAGAGCTGACTTTGTTGTGCCTCCCTTATGGGCTGATGTATGAGTCCATTTGTTCCCCCTGTTGTCAGTAATAGATTCTTGGAAAGCACACCTCTCGTTAGTGGAGAGGCAGAGTGGAATTTTAATTTGTTTTGATGGTGTAATTATGTCTCATAAATAGCTCAATCTCAGCATGCATAT
Organism: Periophthalmodon schlosseri; assembly: GCA_000787095.1. NCBI lineage: Eukaryota > Metazoa > Chordata > Actinopteri > Gobiiformes > Gobiidae > Periophthalmodon > Periophthalmodon schlosseri. Next base: position 6,809 of record KN472781.1, read on the forward strand.
GGAAATGAACTCGCACACTAGTATTTATAATGTTTGCCTACAAGGATAGGGGAGAGAGACAAAATAAGAATTTAATGAAGCTCCACTTAACCTCAATACACTTGTCTATTACAGCTTCACTTCTAAATCACCCCAGATTTCATGTTGTGATGTTATTGACTCAGTGCTGTGCAAACTACATCTTAAAGTATACTACTACTTAAGAGGATTTACAGAATGTTATGGTGGTTCTGGCATTTGATGTACATTTTGCAGCTATCTGGCAATTCCCAGTGACAACCGCAGTCACATATATAGTTTAAATGCAATATAACTAGTCCCTAATGGAGCGCAACAGTCAAAGCCCATTGTTATTTTGGAAGTAAAAATTCCATTCATTTCACCCATAGACCTTTGAATAAAATATTAAAAGGTATGGCAGAAGCTAACCAAAACTAAACTCCATAAACACAGTGAAACACATAACACAAATACACACATTTAAAATAAAAGTTACAAATGTAACTATGGTTCCATGAATCCCAGAGGTAGGGATGAAACTTAAATTTGGCAAAATGTCTTAACTTGGCTGTTTCAGTTCAGTTTCAGAAATTGTTTTTAAATAGATTTATAGCTAAATAGAAACATAAGAGGAAAATGTACTTCCATGAAACTGGAAGTGGGCGAAGTGAGTGGTCCCTGAAGAGCTCCACTTGTTCAATAAGTAGAAAACTATTTTCTACACAAATTCAATATCTTAAAGCTGTTTCCTCTGCTCTCTCATTTATATATTGGAATTTCCAAACTATTTAGAAATGACTATCAGTTGAACATATGAAAGACCTTGCAGTTAAGACACAACAGGCATAGCCCTTTCAGCATGGTCACTGTATAAATCAGCCATGGGTCCAGATTCTTGTTCCCAAACCAACCACTGCCTGCTTCCTGTCACTGTGAGTGTGATGTAATTTAGATAGACGTGAAGAGTCGGACTCCCGGGATCTGCAGGAGAAACGGTGCAGTCCCAGCAGTAGTGGATCTGTTCTATACTGAAATTATGTTTAAAACTCTTGGAGGCACTTCACACTCCTATCAGTCACTGCCAGCAACCCAAGCAGATCCAGCACACCTCACGTAGGGTCATTCCTCTTGTGATTTTAGGCCGACATCTCTGGTGCACTAGTAAAACACATGGCACAGTGATTCCTTTTTGTTTATGGGTTAGTTAATTTTACTTACCACTTTGAGCTGGTGGCAGAATCCTTGAGGTAAGACATTTATGGAAGCTCTAAATTTTGCAAAATGAAGTGAATGCAAAGTCAGAACTCCTTGAGCAAATGACATTATTTGTAGCTCCTTATTAAAACTTAAGATGACTTACAAATCCGAATCCACTAGTAATAATAATAATAATAATGCATTGGATTTATATGGCGCCTTTCAAGACACCCAAAGCATGTTACATTGCATTATTCATTCACTGCACGCTCGGTGGTGGTAAGCTACTATTGTTGCCGTGACTGCCCTGGGGTATACTGAAGGAAGCGAGGCTGCCAATCTGCACCATCAATCACACCGACCACCACCAACACCACACATTCATACTAGACATGTGGGTGAAGTGCCTTGCCTAAGGACACAACAGTTTCCACTAGAGCCACTGCTGTCCCACTGTGGCACATGGTATTCTCAGCCCTCTCCTATCCAAGTTCTATCCAAGCTTGGCCTTGCTTTTGCTTCCCCAAATATAGAAGATATTTTGACACTAGTATACTTTACAAATAGTTGCCTCCAGACAAACATGTAAAAGACAGCGCTAACCTCATGTTACCTCTAAGCCCCACTCCCCTATTGCTCAACTGCTAAATCCCTTAACTCCATTCAATCTAGAGCTGATGGCAAAATGTAAACAAGCTTTCCCCTGCCACTGCCACAAGCAATGGTTAACCATCAGTAATAGGCACCACTGGAGAAAAGTCACATAGGAAACCATGCTGTGGAAACTAGGGGATAACATGAACCTATAATACGAATGGCATTGAAGCTTGATTCCCTTTTATCAAATTGATTTGGTGGCCACCCCGAGTGAAGTCTCTGTGACAGACATAGATTAGGACCAGAGAGCAGCAATTACAGCCAGTTTGCAGGGTGAAACTCACAGGAGGCAGGGTTGTCGATGTGTGTATGACTGAGATTTAAAGGTGATTGAGGGATATCTAGCTGTGCACTTACAACTAATGGGAAATCCTTTAGCAAAGTTTGGTAATAGTTTATTCAGGAGTCATTCAGTGTCCGAAAATAATGGTTGGATTGGAATCAGCAATACAACATGCACACGTTAAGATCTATGTTAACTATGGAGCTATACAGACAACAGACATGCATTACTACTTGGTTACCTAAGTCAGTGAAGCACAACCATTGTAGTGTGATGACAATTATCTTACCATTTTGGTCGCTAAATTGTAAAACTGATGTATCTCAGAATGGCAAAGTTGTTTTTCAGATGGTTGACAATAGTATATGAATGACAAGAAAGAAGTAGATGCATGAAAATGTTGCTTAGTAGAAATATAACAATTAAAGATGCTATACCAGATTTGTGTGTATTAAAAAAAACAGAATTAGCTTATTTTGAATGGTTTGCAGTGGTCCAAAGTCCTCATTTACCTTATGCGTTCTGAGCATCTGAATTATTCACTGCGAGTTTATAAGAGCATTTCAGAACTTTCTGATGCCAGCAGTGAGTTTGCCTTGACAGTAATGCTAACAACTGTCATGCTAACAGTGCACTTCCTGATTCCTGGACAATAAAACACTCAATAATTAGGCTCTTGTCTCAAGGGCTGCTTATATAATCTATCTGTACAGGGGCAAGACTAATTTTGCTTCTCAAATGCAAGAAAAAAATGTAAACAACCTTGTTACCATGTTTCAGTATTATTCTTCACCATAAGCATCTCTATACAAATACCTCAAACATTATTTCACTCTTTAATCTTAGGCAGAAGTGTCTTCCAGCACTGAGGCATTTGAAAGCTCATCACAGTATTGATGTCTTCTATATGTCAGCTCGTTGGTCTGTCTTCATGTTGTTTCCAAAGTGGAAGAAAATCACAGTTTCCACTTTTCTATCAATAAGCTGTAAGCTGGCTGTGGGTTTGAGCCAATGTTATTGATGTTTCCTCTTTCCCACTGGGGATGTTTGTCTACCAGCTACAACATCAACTTTCAAACGCTTAATGGAGTCATGGAGGATTCCACTAATGCATAGGAGAACTACATTCAAAGAAAGTCACAACAAGAATGAAGCTGAATAACCTTTCTTCTATTCTGAAAACAAGATGCTACAAACCAATCAATGGCTTATTTAATTAATAACTAGCTGCAAGTGTAGAAGTTTCCAGTTCCAATGATCTCACCTTTGCACAAAGTACTCAGCAACCACTATTGATTCTTACTTCAGTGAAAATCACCAAAAACATGGTGAACATGGGGAAGTAACCAGATAACATAGTGATCACAGGATGAAAATCCTGTGTCTCTATCCACATTGTCAGGCCCTGGCAATAAAAAATATAATTATCAATAAAGGCTCATGCTGGTGACTGGAGACCATTGGCTTAGTAGCATACCTGATAGAATGCCTTAATGACTGACAAAAGCACAACACAAAGACCATAAAGACCAGCACCGATGAAACAATGGGGTGATGACCTTCTCACCATGAACATATTTGGAACTGGCTGATTTATTTGGCAGCTATTACAATTCTGGGCCTACCATCAAGCAACAAAAGTATCCAAATTCTTCCAAAATATGACTTCCAACTTCAGACAGACAATTTTGGAGCGTGAAGACGAATGTAAAGCAGAGCCAAGAAAGGGTTGGCCTGTGATTTGTGACAGTAAGCTCATTTGAAGAAACAATTAATTTCCACATGGCTGGAGTCACCAATAGTTGTGCTTCCAGGGAATACTTGATGCCTGCTGAGCCATCACTTTATATCTTATTGCAATGCAATCTTAAAATATATATTTGACAAATTTGATATAGAGGGGACCATGCAATTTAGTTTTCAATCCACGGGCTTTTAATTATTATTATTTATTTTTACTAATGGCCTAAATATTTGTATTCTGACCTAATCTAAACAAAAAAAAACAAAACAAAAAAAAAAAAAAAACTACTTACATGAAAATTAACATAACTTACTAAAAATATGAATTATATTTAAAAATATTAAATTAAATAAAAGAAACAGTAGGAGACCTATGATAAATCTTGAGGAACACCACCATTTCAGTTTCCAGAATATGCATTTCCATATTTTTGCCCCAAAACACTCGAAACATGCATTTTTAAATTGTAAATGAAACAAAGCCAAAGAAAGATTGAGGGTATTTCCATTGACTTCTTGGATAATATACTTAGCCAATGACAACAGAAGTTCTGGTGGGCCTCATGAGTGTTAGCCGCAAGGACTTTGGTACCTAAAGCCATCGGCACTGCTCACTATTTATCATTGAGCTTTTATCTGTCCTCTTTATCCTTTTAATCTCTTTGTGGCTCTCTTTCCATCAGCACATGAGATCCTATCACAGACCTCTTAATCAGGTTACCATTTATGCCCGAGGGAGGACAGAGGCTGCTCCACTGTCAGGACACATTGTTCCACTTAGGCAGGGAAAGATGAAAAGATTACCTGTTTCGGAGACACTCAGACTTCTGCAGTGGGTGATAATAAAGACGGCAAAGTACAGTGTCAGTCACTGCAAACTAATCTAATGGTTTTGTCACACATGGGATATATGTGTTAGAAAGGGGAGTGTGAACGCTGTCGGATGTCACAAGCTTATTACATTTTGGAAGTAGTAAGAATTATACAAGCAAGAAGCTGCCGGGAAGCAGGAGCAGAACTTTGCAAAGGCATAAACATTCCACTTTGGATTACGACGTTTTTCATGATAGCATTGTGTGCATGGCTACTAATATTTCTTTACATTCTACTTGAGTATGTGTACCTCAGCTGCGAAGCACACAACCTGACCATGGATAATGCACTGTAAGATTGATAATTCATTAAACTTGCTTGCTTGATCGGGAAGCTACATTTTTATTCTGGTTTTCCATGCCAGCTTCTTATTCCCAAACTTCTTAAATATACACAAAATGCAATATTAAAGCAGCGTTGCCAATGTTTTTCCATTTCTATCCTTATGAAGTAGAAGCTACAAGTTATGTTATCTGCAACTGCAACTCTCACAAGCACATCCCAATTGATCACACAATTTGAAAAAACAAAAAACAAAAACATTTATAGTTTTCTAAATAATAGGCTATGATATGCCTTGGAAAATGAGGTGAGATTTTTTACTTTTTTTTTTTTTAAATTCTGGGGTTATTAATCAATCCTTTTTAAAGTTCCATTTGCTTCGGTTCTCTCCTGAGTCGTCTTTCATTGTCGGGGGCACACAAGAGTCAAAATTCAATTTCACCTCTTGTCTTCTTGACATTTGCTTCTTTATTCTCAGCAGCTGCCCGTCAGTCTGACCTCGCCGCCCTGTATGCCATGCTCCATTATGATCCGCTGACAGCAAATTGGTTCCAGGGAATGTTAAGCAGGACTATTAATAATGAAGAAATACACCTAACATGCCGGTTTAAGTGTACTGCATCGCAATGGGGATTAGAATTCATGAAGAGCAGGGAGCAGTTACAGCAGTCAAAAAGTAATCTACTTTGCGCTCATGCCCCACAGAGCTAGAACAAATTGTGAGCTGTCAAAAAAAACAAAAAACGTGTGACTTGCGAAAAGGCTGCTCTATTTCAAATACACCAAAGGAACAGAGCAAAACAAACTGGTACGGGATACGTTTCAGCGGCACACATTTACCAAACTGCTAACAGGGAAGCTTTGGATTTCACACTCTTT
>KN472782.1:0-15123 GCA_000787095.1 Periophthalmodon schlosseri
CATGGCACTTTGTAGCAATAAAACACTTCTAATTGAATAAATCCTAGATAGATATGTTCATGTAATACTGTTGAACATTCCATAGAAACAAGCTAGTGGCAGTACCCCACCGGGAAAGTTGCATAGTGCACCTTTAACTAAAAATTGTGACCAAAGTAATAAATGTCCATGAGTGTCCGTTATGGTTAGTGGTAATGGCTGACGGTTATATTGTAGATAATGGTTTGGATGAAGCTGTGGCTCTGAGTGCTGCAGCTGCTGTGATAAGTGTGAAGGGCCTTTTATATAAAAGTCCTCCAGGCTCAGAAAGGTCTGTCTGTCCTCACTGATTCACTGCACAAGTAACAAGGACAGATGCACCTTTGACCATACTCATTCAGTCATGTTGTCTTGTGTGGCTGTGTAATACAGTATTTTAACCTTTTTTATGTCAAGGCATACTTTTTTATTAAAAGATTGGCACACAGGTTGAAAATCAATGGTGTGTAAAAGATGGATTTTTAATGAACTATACTGACTGATGTTTTTTGTCAGTTTTTGTGTATTCACAGTTGTAATCAAGCTCTATTGGTGTTTTTTTTTTTTTCAATTTTTTTTCAGTATTTCAAAAAACATTTCTGAAATTTCTGGTGAATTGCTTTCCAGCTAATAAAAAGTTTTGCCTTTTACCAGTGAGGTCATGGGTTTAACACTATACCTGTTCTCCCCATGCTTTTTTGTTCAACTCGCCAAAGTGTATATTGCAGGCTAAGAATTGCTAATCAATAAATGTTTAGAAGCAGTTTTTCGGTGGTTCACAGACTAACTTGTGTTGTCAAAAGATCAATACCCAGAATGATATTAAAACTTGTATAATCATAAAATATTCTATTCTGTAATATAATTAGGACAAGATTAGGATAAGATTACATCCTTATTATCATTCGGGCACCAAAATCAGTGTCGAGTATCAAGCTGTTATGTAGGTTTTGAAAATGAGTTTGAAATTTTCATTTTTATTTTTAGAGCTTTCATGCAAAGCAGCACAGTATTTTTTTTTTGTACAGATGTTTTTGTTGATGTGATCCTGTTAAGCTGTTTACATTTTGCATTAAACTTACATAAACACAGATCTACAGCCAACCATGTAGCTGCTTTGTTCTTGCTTTGTGCTCCATCTAAGTCAGGAGCCTTGCTGTTTTCCTGCACAAAGATCACACGTCTTTCTCTGCTTCTCTTAGAGCCTGTCAACTCCTGTTGTTCTTGGTATGGAAATATTTTCCCTCCACTATGGCTATGAGAAGGAAAAAATAATAGTGTGATGAGTCTAATATCTATTTTTTAACAGACAATAAGAGATATTTAGTCATAGCTGCTGCACAAAACAGATGTACGCACAAATGGAGGGACATGACTGCTCCGTATTTTTCAAAAAGTGAGAGAGCGCCTATGAATCAGACAGGAGCTGTGAGCGCTGTAAGTTGCACCTTAGGGAGAATAGGGAACAATGTGTTTGAATTCAAAGGGGGCGAAGGCGGACAATGATGTCAGTAGCACCACCAGTGGAGAGAGTATGTGAGGGTATGTAAAACTGGGAAAAGGTGGGGGCTTGTTATAGCTTGTTTTCTCCATCAGCTCCGATCCTCCGAGCACACATAGGAAGGGTGTCTGTGCATGAAAAAAAAGTGTTTGTGAATGTTTACGAACGTGATTGGATGGAGCAGGTGGAGTTTACACTTACAAAACAGTGACGCACACCAACCCACATCTTCCAATGCCTTTTCTCTTATGAATGAAAGTGGGCGGGACTAATATTTATCTATTGAGCGTACAGTTATCCCACCTACTTTACTATGTATTTGACAGACATCGTGATAGTCCAATAAACTGGTGGAGTTCATTGTCGACAAAGTAGGTGCGTCAATGATTTTTTTTAGCTACATAAAAGCCCACAGACCAATGGGATCGGTAAGGGAAGAGCTTTGAAATGCAGCTTTCTTCCTTATATAGACATGACAAGCCGGTGGTGAGAGAGAGGGAGTGTTGGATTCTCACTTGCCAATCCAATACTTTCTATGTTTTGCTTTGTTGACTTGTCTGCGCACACAATCCAGTCTGGCAGACATACTGTTGGACAAAGAAGTTATTTGGAAAAGAAAGAAAGGAGTGACAAAAACAAAGGCGGATGACCTCAGACTACTAGACACCACCGTCAGTGCAAGGTTAACTGGGACATTGCTAGATTAACTGGGACAGTGATCATTTGTCTGCATCACTGATGGCATTAAAGTTCACCATTAGAGACACATTCTTCTGTCAATTTAGCATGTCTGTCTACCTTATTGTCTGCAGTGATTTACGTTGCATACTGGCATTTTATACCAGAAGCCCTCCCATACACAAATGTGAATATTAAGTAAATGATACTATAAATACTGTTATGTGAAGTGTTAATTATTATAATAGCCATATAAAAATAATGAAATCCACCTACACAGTGTATGCACATTAGTTATTCATACTAAGTCTAGTGACAATAGAAAGGTTAATGGAAGTAATATAAAAGGGCATTATGTAGGTGTGTAAGTAAGTTCATTATGAATAACCTGTAAATTGATAGGTGCACCATCAAAACAAACAGGTGACAACCAAGTTACAGGTCAGATCTGAGAAGAAGTGACCTTGCTCACAGTAAGAATGCATGGTTTTCAAGGGATTTTTACATAATATAAACACCTGTAATTGATTTAAAGCAGACCTATTATGCTTTTAACCATGTTATAGTTGTTTCCCCTCACCATTTTCTCACTTGAAGTTGTATTTGGAGTGATGTGCACATGTTTGAGCAATCTTTAATCACTTATTTTCAAGACACCATATTGCCAATCAATATCCACCAGCTATGCTACTGTTCTGTACTTACTTCGTTCTCCAATTTTATTTTCTTAACGCACAGGATTTGACAGCTTTGTGAATAATTTTGGTACAAATTTTTTTTTAAATCTGGTAGTAGCTAGTGTGATCTGCAGCTATCCATCGAAGGGACCAACAGAATGTGGCTCTTTGTTGTGATGATGTTTATGGTGACGTCTGCTCCCATTGAGCACCGCAGTTTTCTAACGTGGAAGTGAGTGGATGTGTTCCTTTTATCAATTCTTTTTAGATGAATATTATGATTTAAAATGTGCATATGATCACATAATAATCCACCGGTGTCATAGATTATAGCTATATAGCAGACACAACCACATCTTTAATGCAAGACAGTAACGTTAACTGCCTTACTGTACAATATTAAGAAAAGCAACAACATATCCATGGAGCTGATGGCAGACACCCCACCAAAAATGTATGTGCACTTTTAATGTAGTAGTAATATACACATTGAGACATTCCTAATGGTATAATATGGATTGTATAAATGCATGCAATACAGCTATGTTAATTATGAATAACCAGTAAATTGAAAGTGTATGATCCTTAATTGTTCATTGTGTAGGTGTTGTTAATGATCTCAGATTTTATTATTGCTATCTACTACTTGTTTTCTTTATTTAATAATATTAAATGTGTTGTTCTGCTCAAATAAAGTATAAAGATATGGATCTGATGGTTTTTTATCTGCAGCTATGTTACGTACTGGAGAAACTGGACAAATGCCTGAAGGACAGCGTTACACCGTGTGCATGTGGGTGCTTGAACAATCGCCAAGACATAGAATGAACTCCCACACAAATGGCTTCTGATAAAACAAGTATGAATTTATTTTCTTTCTTTATTCTTTCAGTAACATTTCTTTTAGTACCGTAAAAATAAATAACAAATACGCCAATATATTCTATATATTGTCCCATACAAAACATTGGACGTGCACAGTGAACACAAAGGGTAGGGAGAATGGTATAACTGGCACTTCGGTCATCTGACAGCGACCACATTGTCTTGGCCACTGAAGAGCACCCTAGCTCAGTTTGAACCTCGTCCGCCACACTTGAAGAGACAGGACACTGAACATTCCCTTAAAATCATCAAAGAATGTAGTTATTTCTGCCCAAGGCCACTGTGTGCGCTTATTATATTTTCTTCAACATATTGGGCATGACACATTAATTGAAGTGGAGACCCTTACAATCCTTGAGGAAACTGAATGGAGAGATACAATGAGAAATACTGGGACATTCTTCAAGGTTCTATCATATGGAGGGTCAACAGATGTCTATGCTGTGCCCATATTGCCCTACTTGGCCTTGAAAATGATTGCTATTTTTATCCTAAACTCTGACAAGCTTACTCGGGCTCATGCTTGCATCTGCCTGTTTGTTTTGACTTGTAAGCCTTTCATCTGCAGCTCTCATCTTGTAACTCCTCAGAATCTCCCTTAACGTATTGACAAGCTGGGCCAATTTACACCTCGGCTGTCCATCTGGCACGGCCCATTGATGAGTCAAACAAGTGACAAACTACTGACGTATTTGCTTTTTGTGGTGATGCCAGCCTGTGAATCCATTCATCTCATTTTATCCACACATGGACAGATGCCCGGAGCTATTCTGACCAGCGCTGGCTCTGACTGTGAGCCCATGTGGTGAGACCTTTCGACCACTTTAGTCATGATGGGATCACACACAGACAAGCTGTGGCTCTTGTATTTCAACTTTTTAAAGTCTTTGTTTGAGCTGCCCAAAAGTGAATCAAAGTAAGAGTAATGAAAAAGTATGACAACAGAAGTAAGGAAATATTCAGTGTTTTATATTAAGATCTTCAAGTCAACAATTCGTAACACGTTATAGCAATATGTCACAGAAAGACATCCAAGATACAATTTCCCAGCTTCCAGCAGGAAGCATTCTTTCCCAGTGGTAGTCTGTCTTAGAGACACCATATTTACAGAGAGTTGTGGATGATAGACGATTGTATTACTTTTTACCTGCAGGATGCTGCTTCTACTGCCAGCACTGCCCTCTGTCTGTATTACTCACGGCTTTCTTATTGCTGCATTAGTTCTGTTTTGTCTTCCTTGATATAAACCTTCTAAACACATTACATTATTTCTGCCATCTTTGTCCTCTCTACCCTGCGCATTGTGCTCTGTCAAGTAGAAGCACTAAGCCTTCACAGTTTTCAGGATCAGATTTCTAAATGGTAAAAATGTGCTAGACTACAGACACCATATTAATCACACAATATCTATTTACAAGACACTTTAAGTGGTTACAGTATCGTCATTACTGTGCTCTGATTCTAACAGTAATCAGTATGTCTCTAGCAGCCAGTCAGTGGATGCACTAAATGCACTATTGTACTTGGTCTGGAACTAGTTTGAGGTGATAGAGATCATTCTTTATAAATTGGTGCTGATATTACCAATGGACTCTGTCCTCGTCGCCCTGGTTACAGGGAGTAATGACGTCTAACAGGTGAGGTTTACCTGTGTCTGGTCTATGACAGCTGAAGTACTCTTAGCAGCCCTGAAAGTGTAAAGCCCTGTAAGTGCTAGATTCACAATCTAAGCATCCCCCCATCTCCCTGGCTGCACCTTTACTAAAGGCAGAGCAGGCAAAGGGGGTGTAGACAGTCTGACAGGGGCCCCGCGGCTTTAAAACAGGCCGAAGGAGGGGCTAAGAGTTTTTCAACCAAACAGCAGATGGATGGGAACTGTAAGTAGACATAAGGAGAGAATAGACAGTACAGAGGGTGAGGCGGAGGAGGAGGGTGGCAGGTCAAACTCTGGCGGACACTCGAGCTCGAAGCAGCGCACTGTGATGCCAGAGTCTTCATTGCCGTAGTTGGCCCAGTATTCTTCTGGGTCAAGTTTAGGCAGAGCCAGCTCCTCCTCGCCCAGCTCGTACTTCACTACAGAGGTGGTGGTGGAGGGCCCTTTGCCATAGAGACCAGCCTTCACTGTCTCTGATGCCTTCTCAAACACACCTTTGGTGGATGACTGTGGCTTGTTTTTGTGGAACCACCAGCGTGTCTTGGTGCTGAAGGTGGTTGTGGTGGACCCAGCGATGGAGCCAGGGTCGGGCAGGGGGCAGAGGGCGAAGTCCATTTCCCGAAGGAAGCGCATGTCCTGGCCACGGCGGGTGGAGGGAGAAGCACAGATGACTTCAGACGATGAAACATGCACCTCACGAAACCACTCCCACACAGGGCGCGCCTCACAGCCACAGGACCAGGGGTTAGCATTAAGCCTCAGGAACTCGATGCCCTGCAGGTCTCGCAGTGTTTGGCTGGGCAGTTCGGCCAGAGAGTTGTTGAAGAGGAACAGCATGGTGAGGCGGCCCAGGTCTCTGAAGGCCCGGCGGTTCACCTGGCGGATGCGATTGTCATGGAGAAGCAGCCGGTCCAGGTTGACCAGGCCTCGGAATACGTTTTCAGAGAGAGTGCGAATACGGTTGCCATGTATGAAGAGCTGACTTAGGTTGATCAGATCAGAGAAGATGTCATCTTGCAGGAAGTGAAGGTGGTTCTCCTAAAACACAAAACAGAATTGTTGGAGACAGTTAGTGAAAGAATCTGTGTAATGTGGATTAGTCTGCACTGTTTTGTGATCAACTCAGCATTACACATTTTCTCAGCACATACACTGATTAAAAGCTGCGCTATTGCCTGTGTGTTGTGGGTGAGTTATTGTATCATGTCTCAATGGCGCCCCTACCTGCAGATAGAGGAACTGCAGACTGTAGAGTTTGTGGAAGATGTCGTGGGGCAGCGCAGTGAGCTTGCAGCGGTGCATGTGGAGGCTCTGGAGTTTCTCTAAGCCACGGAAGGCTCCCCCCTCCAGTCTGTGGAGGCTAGGATTGTCCCCCAGGTCCAACTCCTCCAAGTCCCTCAGCTCACTGAAAGCCCCAGCTTCAATCCACGTGATGTTGTTCGAGAAAAGCCACAGGACCTGAGACAAACAATTGTATTTAGTGCATGTCATAAAACAAAACAGTAACGAAAAACATAAACATAACACTTTTTTCAGCTTTCATTTATTTACTGCACTTCGTTTAGTGCAAAGGCTATAAAGTTGATGCAAAGGTTTTATTTCAGTCAGTTAGAATAAAAAATGTACCGATGTGATTACATTCAGTTACAGATTAACCTAAATCCATGATGACAGTTTTACATTATGCATAAAATCTGACTTGCAGAATGCATAAGACGCAGGTATGATTACAAGCCTCCCACACAAACTTCTCAGCGGACATTAGAAAATGGCAATCCTTGAAACTGTTTGCGATCTAAATAAACAGTTGAAGCGGTGCTTACCTGAGTCCCAAAGCCAAAAGAGCCAACTCTGAGCTCCGTGATCCTGTTGTTTTGGAGGAACACGCGCTGTGACTCGTAGGGCACTCCCACGGGCACGGCGGTGAAGTTCTGCGCCTGGCAGCTCACAGTCATCGGTGTCGGGTAGCACACGCAGTTCTGCGGACACGCAGACACCGGACTAGGCTTGCCGAGGACCATCCATACCACCAGCCACAAGGAGAGACCGCCTGCAGCAGAGACAGAGCGGGTGAGTTTGTGAGCACCGAGCCCATCACAAGCTGTTAGGGCACTATAACTGCATTTCTCCAAGTATTAACTCATAATATTTTTTATATGTGACCATTAACACAAGCAGCAAACAATATAAACTAGATACTTAAGAGCGCGCAGAGGTTTCAATGACACCGTCTTTGCGCACAACTACGTAACATTTGTTCTGAAAACAGCCGTTATTTCTCAGTAAAATGATAAGACTGAGTTAATAACAAGCACTCATCTGCATGTTTTAGAACAATACGACAGAAATAGTTGAACAAAGATCAATTTAAAACTGTGCGTAAAGTGTGAAATCCAAACTGAGCACAATGCACAAATACCCAAAAGCAATAGCGCTTTGTCTAGTTGATTAAAGCCATTAAAAGACACTAAATTTTTCTCCTAATCCTTTTGAAAACTCCATGAACAAGTTGCAAAGTGCATGGTCCAGAGCATCCAAAGCCAGAGAAGCCGGAGACAAACTTACTTTTGCAGTTGCGCATGATGGAGCATCGTCGGCTCCGAAAAATCGAAGAGGTTTCCATCCTGAACCAAAAGCCCAAAGCGAGTTAGCCTAAAAGACCAAATATAAGCCTGCTATCTCCGCTGATGCCCTGGTTCCCGAGTCGGAGCGACTGAGAGAGTGAAGTCTGCCACTAAGACCGGCGCATATATACTGCACCATGCCGCTCGCGCCTACGGCAGTGGGCACCGCGGAATCTCCTACGTCACTGTCCCGGGGTCAGAACAGCAGTGCGGGCGGAGGGGGACGGAAAGGGGAGGGGCCGACCGTTGGGATTCTCTTTGGAGAGGCTGGCATACGCGCGTAAGGCTGAATGAGGAGGAGACTGCAGACGCACGCACGAGCGCAGAGAGGATGGGTAGGAGAAGATGATCGTTTCCTGAATGGCGCGAGGAGAGACACTTATGGCCCGCTTCCGGTGAGCTTGGGACAGACAGAGAGATGTAGAAATGGCTGGCTATGGTTGTGTTTAGGAAGAGAAGGATGCCCCCGAATTATGATTCAGCCCCAAGAGACGGGCCCGTGCCAGGATGAGCAGCTCAAAACATCACTTTGTGTTGTGGTTGTGGACGTTAAACTCCAGGCAACCGTCAGACTTTTTAATTATAGATACTGACATAATTATTGATGAAAGATGTTGAATGACATAATTTGGCTTAGTGCGCACCAAGTGGACACTGGACAGTCAGGATAAACTGACCAATTAAGGACATTAAAATGCATATTTTTATGAATCATCAGTTAATAAGCACAATACTCAGTTAGTATAACTAATAAGATATAACTTAATTGCTAAATAACAATAATGCAGTAACAAGACATGTGGCATTACACCTTTAAACATACAGTTGAGTTACAGTACAATTTTAAAAGTTCTTTCTGATGTTTTGTGCCCACAAAATATGAACAAAATTTTAAGTGCTCAGGCCACTAGTTATCCATTGCTGCAATGAGTGGTATAATGTAAGCTGAAATGTCCAAATGAAGCTGAGTCCATATTAGAAGTAAGTTAGTGATTCACCACTGTCAATAATCTTTGACTATTGTGTTTTTTGCATCTGGTGGGCCTTTAAATGCCCTAAAGGTGTATGGATGGCTGAAAATAACACTTGCATGCAATGGCAAGTCTTCAAGTATAGTTACAAAAGATTCCTTTATGATAAATTCTAATGCTGATAACTAACTCCACTGTAGATTTACAGTATTTTGTCCATAGAATGATGTGCCAAAGTGTACTGTAGAAGTCTGTTTAACCCTAGCTTATTGTACAAATATTTGCAACGAATGGTATCATTGAAATGAATTGGAAACGTGCCAAGTCCAATTACCTTCTACATTTTCACTCACTACTTTACTATTGCACAATGTTAACAATTAATTTTCAAATGATATCCATCCTTACCAAACTACAGCAGATGCTATTTCAAGTGAGGCAGTGCCTTTGTCTCAAGCTGTTGCTGCTTGCATCCAAAGCTGCTTTGAGTGTCCACTCTGAGAGCCATAGACAGACACAGACAGCAGTAGATTCTTTACTGGTCTGTATTCATTCAGTGTAACCTTCAAATGATGCACAGCATTTTATTCAAATCAAACTATTATGTACCAGAGCAGTTATACAAGGCCAAACATCTTGATGCTTGAGATCAAAGTCATGATATGTCAGGGTGCCAATTTTGCAAACGTGTATATTCGGTGGATGAGGGAAAGGCATATGTGAAAGCAAGGTGGGCAAACCACTCTGCCACTAAGCATGTTTTATTGTAACTTCAAATAATCAGAAATTTCCAAACTAAAGAGCAATTTTGGCTGGAATAACTTGCTCTTTGTATTCTTGCAACTTCAGCACCATGGACAGCGCAAAAATCGCTGTGGGCTTGCTTACAAACCGCCCACGCCATGTTCTGGGCAGAAATCAGGAAATGACACTATTTTTATTAACCCTTTAAATATTCAGCAATGAACATGCACATGACACCCATTAACAGGTGTGATAGACAAATAGGGACCCATATTGCAAAATAGGGCTGCACTAAATATATTGCAATCCAATGAAAAACGCAATTTGGGCTGATGCAATTATCAAGGTTTCCATTATTCAGATATTGGAATGTCCAAACATATTGTAGGTAGTTTAGACCTCTACAAACATCATCTAAAAATGTGAAGGATTCTTGTCTTCATTTATCAGTTTGTATTTCTCTCAAATGTTAAAGCTTAAACATATATAACAAATATAATCACAATCACAATATTTGTCACAAAAATCGCAATATTTTTATTTTTTATTTTTTCCAAAATTGTGATTACAGTAAGAACTGGTGGAGTTTGGCTTATGCTAATTGCCAATGGTGCATTCTGTAGAAGTGATAAAAATAAATATTCATAAAGCTCTACGCAGTGTGGTAAGCTGTAGAACAACCGTCAAGTGCCTTCAAAGAGCAAGTTTGGGGGTGGTAAATTAAAACAAACAAACGAGGAAGACCACACACAGTTCTGTAATGAAAAAAATGCCGTCATGTTCTCAATTAGTTCACAGTTCTGCCGGTACTAATTTAATTCATCGTTCAATTTATAAATAAAAATTCTGTCCACACAATTTTAGCATTTAGCTAAATCTTTAACAGTATTTTAATTCAAAATAACCCAATCTGAAGTGGGACTAAACACCTTGACTTCACCCACAGTCCAAATGAGCGGTTAAGCTAGACAGTCCCTGGAGGACTAAAGTGGAGAGTGAGGGGGGAGGAGGGGCTGGGTCAAGACATATGAGGAAAAATAGGAATGGTCTGACAGGAATAAAGTAAAAAATAAAGTCACAGACCTCCTGAAATGTACTGGTTATTGATGGCAGCACGCACTCAGTTGTAGACCATAAAGCTGATACTTAAATGAGTTTACACTAAAATGTCAAAACATAGGAACAGCAGACAATGCTACTAAAACCCCATAGTTTAGTAAGTTGATTTAATGTTCCTATGTCCCACTCTAATACATAGTCTTTTTTTTTGATAATGTTTAATAATTGAATAATCAAAATACATTTTCAAATTTTTTTCCAAATGCACTGAATACGTTTTTTT
Organism: Periophthalmodon schlosseri; assembly: GCA_000787095.1. NCBI lineage: Eukaryota > Metazoa > Chordata > Actinopteri > Gobiiformes > Gobiidae > Periophthalmodon > Periophthalmodon schlosseri. Next base: position 11,095 of record KN472782.1, read on the forward strand.
ATGTCATGAAGCCTACTTTGAAAGTGGTTTTAGTGACGTGCTTTCAGTTTGTAAGACAGTGCTTAAGGCTGTACTTAGTGATGGAGTTTTACTAAGAATGTTTGTTATTGCTGCATATTCCTGTTTAGCTTTTTCCTTCATCACATTTTTTGGCTGTAAAATGCTTCTAAGTGGAAACTACTCCCAAGGTCAAGGGCTTTGTCTGACCTGAATTTGTATGAGGCTGAACTATCCAGTCAGCCGCGCTCTGTAGTCCACTGACGGCAGCACGGACGTGAATGAAGCAAATCTTTTTGAAAGGTGGCCTTGGACAAAAAATGTTTTTTTTCAATTGAGTCTAGACTGGAAAATAATTCTGAGTTGATAGTTGCTCAAGGTGGATGGGTGAAATTGGAATAGGTGATATTGATAAAAAATAATGTTCTTTTTTTATTTATTTAACGGAAATGTGCAAAACTGTTCCTTGGTTGAGGTTCAAGTATTGCAGAACGCGAACTGACGGTAAAATCCCCATTTGCAGCTTTTTGCTTGTTTTCTTATTAAAGAAGGTATTCTTAAAGGTTCACTATGTAACTTTTCTGGGAGGGGGTCTGCTGCCTGCTTGTCTTCATGGAGATGTTATATCATATTATTTATTTAGTTACAAGCAATTTTTATTTAAAGCAGACCTATTCTGCAAAATCAACTTTTTCAGAGCTTTTAACCATGTTATAGCTGATTCCCCTTCTCATTTACCCTCTCGAAGTTATTTTTGGAGTGATTTGTGCATGTTTGAGTAATCTTTAATCAATTATTTTCAAGACGCCATAATCCCCGTTTTCAACAGCACTGGCATATGCCCACCGCTCTGTACTTATTTTGTACTTCAATTTTATTTTCTTAATCAATGATATGCGCAGGATTCGGCAGCGCTGCATAGTCAACTTGGTACAAATGAAAAAAAATCATTAGTGTGACCTGCAGCTATCCAAAGGAGGGGCCAACAGCTCTTTGTTGTGATGACAATTATAGCGACGTCAGCTCCCATTGGGCACCAGTTTTTTAATGTGGACGTGAGTGGAACTTGTTCTTTTACTAAGTCATTTTAGATAAATATTGCAATTTAAAATGTGCAAATTATAATATAATGAGCCACATGAGTCATATATTATAACTATAGCAGACACAAGCACAGTATGTCTTCTTTGAAATACCTTGAAAAACATGAATTTGTACTATGAGTAGAGTAGCCTCTCCACAGATGCATGTAACTTGACCTGGTTGCATCAATCGCTTGTCTCCTTGGAGATAGATAAGTTTAATGCCTTACTGTGGAACATCCCAGGCAAAGCAATAACATCTCCATGCAAACATTTGGTGGACTCTTCACTAGAAAAGTTACATAGTGCACCTTTAATATTGTAATTTTGTATATATATTTAAGACAATAATTTCTTTTTATCTTGTAGGGCTACATACTGCCCACCTGTACAGGGGGAGGCCACAGGAGGCGAAACAGATGAAGTATGATGAAGGGAGGAGTCACACACGGTACCCGCACACACACGAATGGAAGTTAGTCCAATGATCCACTGATAAACAAATGAGTAATGTAGGAGATCCATCCACGGTGTCTTTTTCTGTCACACCTCCTGCTCTGTCCTTATCTGGACTTGTGGACGCACGAGCTCCAGCACCCACATTCAGGAGCAGGCTTCCCCTTCACACTCACCCACGTTAGCAGCTGCGCACTTAGCATGAACCGGCTGTGTCACTGGATCCCGTGTTTGTCTCATGCGAGGTGTAACTTTGTCGAAATGCCACAGCCACAAGTGTCAGTCATTCATTCAGAGTCGTGGATACAATGCCGCGCCCAAAAACTGTGTAGGAAATTTATGAATGAACGCGATGAGTAATGCGTCATGAACGTACCAGGAAGATTCCAGACCATTGTCATTTTGTTCTGTCTGGATTTGCACGTCACTGAGTTTATCTAAAGATGTTTAATTCAATTCTAAGCACAGGGGTTGCTCTAGGACAGTTATTCATTTGCTTTTTTCCTGTAAATGTTGGTTGATGTTGATCTGCTTGACTTTTATTGACCAGTGACTGTTCTATTGTTCCATTATCTAGGAGTGTAGGCCTTTAGTATGATACTGTCATAGTCGACCAAGAGTCAAATAATAATTTTAGTACTAAGTCAGTTAGCTGAAGATTTGGATTTTTTTTTGTTTTCATATGCAAGATTAAATGTTTCACAAGTTGTTTCCTAGTACTTTTTTCTGCATAAATAGTTGTTTTTGCATGACCTCTTGTGCAGCTGTTGTCTTGTGAGTGCAGTTTGGGTCAGATACACTGCCTGGCCAAAAAAAAAGTTGCCACCTGGATTTAACTAAGCAAATAGGTAATAGGTTGCTGCAGTTAGTCAGGTCTAGGTTCAGCAACAGTCTGTGCTCAAAGAATGAGGTCAGCTGACTACCTGAATATACTGAATGACCAGGTTATTCCATCAATGGATTTTTTCTTCCCTGATGGCACAGGCATATTCCAAGATGACAATGCCAGGATTCATCGGGCTCAGATTGTGAAAGAGTGGATCAGGAGCATGAGACATCATTTTCACACATGGATTGGCCACCACAGAGTCCAGACCTTAGCCCCATTGAGAATCTTTGGGATGTGCTGGAGAAGACTTTGTGCAGCGGTCAGACTCTACCATCATCAATGCAAGATCTTGGTGAAAAATTAATGCAACACTGGATGGAAATAAATCTTGTGACATTGCAGAAGCTTATCGAAACAATGCCACAGCGAATGCCGTAATCAAAGCTAAAGGCGGTCCAACGAAATATTAGAGTGTGTGACCTTTTTTTTTTGGTGGTGACTTTTTTTTGGCCAGGCAGTGTATATTAAAATGCACAATAGTTTTGAGAGCTTTTGCCACGCCCTCTTTTAAACTGACTAATTGTTTAGCATGTCTTTAGTCAACTACAGCCCTATGATTATGTAACATACTGTTGGTTAAATCAACCATTTTTGGACTGCTGTGTGGTTATACAAAAATAAATTGAATTGTTAGCATAGAGAAGAGGTACAGTATTAGTTGAGGTCACTGGTCTGTAGATGTGTCTGGTGAGTAATTCATCTTCTGAAAAAGCACTAACATCAGAGTGTGTGGATAATTGATATTTTTACTTGGGAACATAATATTGATCACTATTAAATTTAGATTTGTACTTTTTTGAGTAGATTTCTAAATGTGCAACCTACTTAGATCAGATAATAATTCTAGCCATACAACTGTACTTTACCAGTCAAAAGGTTGGACATACCTTCCATGTTTTTTTTTTTTTTTATTTTGTACTACTTTCTACAGTTTAGAACAATACGGAAGACATCAAATATGTGAAGAAAGATATATGGGTTTATGTAGTAAAGAAAAAAAGTAAATATTTCAACTTCAATTTTCAACATAGCAAAAGGTGGCTACTTTGAGGATTTGATTTGAAAACATTTATTTACCTTTTTTTGTTTTTTTTTTATGTATAATTCTATATATCTTACTTTATATATTTGATGTCTTCTGTATGTATATAAAATGTAGAAAATAGTAAAAAATAAAGAAAAAAAAAAAACATTGAATGAGAGGGTGTGTCCAAACATTTGACTGGTAGTGTATATCAGTGTATTTGAAATGATACTTGTTACTCAGTACAGCACAAGTCCCATTGCCTTATTGGTCGGAGCTCTGAGAACTGAAAAATGTGTGGATTGTGTTTTCAAAGTACTACAAGTGAGTACATTCTGATAGCTGTATTTTCTTATGAGTAAATTCCTTACCATTTAACTGTACAAAAGTATACATTTTTCTTAAACCACCATAAATTAAAGTGAATTGAGCTGGAGAGATGACATAACATTTTAACCCCACCTGAGAGTATAAATTCAACAAGCGAATAACAAACAAATAAAACAAACAAATAACTAGAATCATTTGAGCCACTGCAACTTATTAAATCCCAAACTGTGCATGACGTCAAACTCCAGGTC
>JACM01055270.1:0-20704 GCA_000787095.1 Periophthalmodon schlosseri
AATAATAATAATATAATATCTAGCCTGGGTTAAAGAAACTCTATGTAACTTCTTCTGGCACCTCCTCGTCTGCGTGGAGATGTTATTGCTTTGCCTAAAAGGTTTAACAGTATGGCATTGAGTTGCTCTGTCTCCATGGTAACAAGCAGATGACACCAAACAAAAACGCCTTTAACGCCTTGAAATAGTCCAAGACAGATTAGTTGAACATCATACTGTGGAACATTCCAAGTCAGTCAATAGCATCTCCATGGAGACAAGCAGATGGCAGAGTCTAAACCCCACCAGAAAAGTTACATACGGCGCCTTTTAAACTGATTTGAATTCAGAATATTACTCTTGAATCTTGTGTTGTTTTTAAATGTGTTGATTGGGATTCGAGTAAAAATAAACGGAGTTTAAAATGAACCACAAAAGTTCAGAATATGTAACTTTTCCACCACCTACTTGTCTCCATGGAGATGTAATTGCATTGCCAAGAAAGTTTCATAGTATGACATTAAACATAACAAACATCCATCCTCAATTTCCTCCCCACAGATCTGACCAGTAACGTGGGCTTGGGGCATCAGCTGCTCGCCTCCATGACGCTAGACAAGTTTAACGCCGAACTGCGGAAACATCTGGACACAACAATATCACAACATCTCCATGGAGACCAGCAGGTGGCAGGCTCAACACCTTAAAAATGACAAAATGTACCCTTAACCAATCAAAACGAGATTAATATTCAGACGTTTTTCTGCTAATCTTATTTATATTTTTGTTGTATTATAAAAGTTTCATTGTTCTGAAGCGGTTGTACCTTCACTGCGTCATTCTCACAGTCGTGGCTGTCCTCCAGGTCCAGGTGGGTGAGCTGGATGAAGAGGGCGTGTCCTTTGGGTGCACACCTGCTCCAGTTCAGATTGGTGTGAGGCGGGTAACCTCTGGGGTATCCTGGAGACTCCACCCACCCCAGCAGGGACAAGGACCCCCGCGGACACAGCGCCACCACCAGGAGACTGGGAAGTACAAAAACTTGATGTCTTTAAATTTGGTCAGAAAGAATTTGAGGGGGGAAAAAAAACTTTACTCTTGCAAGATGAAGTTGGCAACCCTAAAACGGATTTGAGAAGTTTTGACTATTTTAGATATACAGTTGAAACCAGAAGTCTACATACACTCTATAAAAAGACACATGCGTTTTTTTTTTTTGTCACTCTGTCTAACAGGAAATCAGACTATACTTTTCCTGTTTTAGGTCAATTAAGATTAGCAAAATTATTTCTATTTGCTAAATGCCAAAATAATGAGAGACTGATTTTTTGGGGGGCAATTTTTCATTACTTTTTTCAAAGTCAGAAGTTTGCATACAGTAAGATTACCATGCATTTAAACAATTTTGGAAAACCCAGATGATGATGTAATGTTTTTGGAAGCTTCTGAAGGTTTATTGACAACATCTGAGTTCATTAGAGACACACTTGCGGATGTATTTGAAGTCACACCTGAAACACACTGTTCTTTGTGTAACATCATGGGAAAGTCAACAGAAATCAGCCAAGAAATCAGGAAGAGAATTGTGGACTTGTACAAGTCTGTTCTTTGTGTACATCATGGGAAAGTCAACAGAAATCAGCCAAGAAATCAGGAAGAGAATTGTGGACTTGTACAAGTCTGTTTCATCCTTGGGTGCAATTTCCAGATGCCTGAAGGTGCCACGTTCATCTGTTCAAACAATTATACACAAGTATAAACACCACGGGAATGTACAGCCATTATACTGTTCAGGAAAGAGACTGGTTCTGTGTCCCAGAGATGACCGGGCTTTGATCCAAAATGTGCAGATCAACCCAATAACAAAAGCAAAAGACTTTGTAATGATGTTGGCTGAAGCTGGTCAGAGTGCGTCATTATCCACAATGAAACGAGGGCTGAACCAACATGGGCTGAAAGCTGAAAGGGCCACTCTGCAGGAAGAAGCCATCACTCCAAAAGAAACATAAAAAAACAGATTACAGTTTGCAAATGCACAGGGAACTGCTTGGCCATAATGAGCATCTTTACGTTTGGAGGAAAAAGGGGGAAGCTTGCAAACCTGAGAACACCATCCCAACTGTGCAATACGGGCGTGGCTTAAAAAAAAATGTCTAAAAAAATCCTTTTCTCATTATTCTGGCATTTAGCAAATAGAAATAATTTTGTTAATCCTAACTGACCTAAAACAGGAAAAGTTTAGTTTGATTTCATGTCAGACAGTGAGGAAAAAAAGCATATGTCTTTTTATATAGTGTATGTAAACTTCTGGTTTCAACTGTATGTACAATTATTTAACTTGTTCCACCACAAAATGAATCTGCCAAATGAAGATAAGTTTAATTAAGTTAAAGCTAAAACTTAAACTGACTTAAAACACATGGAATTGAACAACAACAGAGAACTTATATGGAGCATTCCAGGAAAAGTAATAGTAGTAGTAGTAGTAGTTTTCATGACACAACCAGGAGACGGGCCTCCCATAGAAAACTTACACTGGGCACATTTAATGAAGGTTTTATAAGGTCAAGTCAATCAAGCTCAAACTATGATAAAGATTATGAATTACAGAATTATAAATATAGTTTTTTTCATATTTTTGCTGTTCATATGGTAAATGTAAACGTAATCACGCACCTTAATCTCCACATTGTGTTCGTCTTCAAGTCTCTTCACAAATAATTACCCAAAATCCTCTTCCTCTTCTCCTTTTTATTTATTTCGATTTCAAATTCCCCTGTCCCCCCGTGATTGCTCCACAATCTGCAGACACAGCCATTTTACACTCGTAAGATGCACGTTTTGCATCTTTGCAGTAACACGCCGAACTGTCTCACGCTTCATCTGGAAAAAAGGCTCTTAAATTCATATTTATTTAGTTTTGTGTAAATTTGACGAGTTTAAAGGGCCCATATTACGCTATTTTCTGATCTATGTTATAATGTTGTTTCGTCATCACAAACAGACCTGGAGTTGTGTTTTGTTTCGTTCACACATTCACACAAACCCTGCATATTTAGGCTGAGTTCATCTCTCAAACTGAAAACTGAAAAACGCTGCTCCACCTTGTGATGTCATGTGGTAATACAGGAAGTGCTCCGCTGTGTTTTGAAACTCCACGCACCTTCACTAGAATCATTTGGATGAATTTCAGATCTGGAATTGCCCATTTCTACTGAACTAAAGGTAAAAACGAGCTGTTAACTTGAAAACTACCGCTTCATGACATCACAAGGTGGAACAGAGCATTTTGAGCTTTGGAGACGTAGACAGACTGATAATAAAGTGTTACTCAAACATGTGTGAATGAAACAAAACATGGACTTGTTATTACTTTGCCTGGAACGTTCTACAGTATGGCATTAAATGTATCTATCTCAATGGCCATCAGGCAAAGTCACCGGTAAGATCTGCGGAGAGGCAGCCCCGCTCACAGTTAAGAATGCACAGGCCCATAAATAATAAAACCACCAGTAACTGAAGACATGCACGAGACAGAAAGTTTGTTCCTGGCAAAGCAATAACGTCTCCGTGGCAACAAACAAGTCTGTCTGGTTTTCAATTGAGAATATGTTAAAATCGCTCAAAGCAAGATTCTGCATTAAAGTGACTGTAAATGTCATTATGTTCTTGGTTTTGCAGTGCAGTTTCACCTCAGTGGGGTGAAGTTTGTCTGAAACAACAATGGGGTCAAAAGAGCTTAAAGGGAAGTGGAGAGAGGAAGCGTCACTGTTCTCTCTCTGCTTCATACACAAACCAGAGCCAGAAACGAGATCTGCACTGCAAAAAAAAAGGTACATCTAAAGTTAAAAATAACCTGAAGTTTGATTTGGTCTCAGCTGATGGATGTAGTTTTAGTTTAGATCTGCTTAGAACGCGTTTTTCTGATACTAGCTTTAATGCAACTGCGCTTGAAATAAGAAATTGACATATGCTAATGAGGTAAACTGCAAAAGAGTTTCTGAACAAGTCAGAGTTTTTCTATTGACCTGTTTTAGTTTGAGTTGAACTGGGTCAAACATTCAAAACACAGCCTGCAAATGAATCTAAACTACTACTACTACAAACTACCCACATTGTGAGTTATATTGTGAATAGGGCTGCAGCTAACTGTCATTTTGCGAATCGGTTGAGTTAACAGTTCTTCCAATTCACTGACGAGTTGTTTGGATTGCAAATGCCCAGTGAATACGAGGTGTTTACTGCATTTGACCCAGACAAAGCAATAACTGATTATGATTCCTTTGTTGCAGTCCATGTAACTAACTTTGCAGTTTTGTTTTTTTTTTTGCAGTGAAGTTACCAGAACTAAGCAGGGGTCTGTGACGAGGAAACAGACGACCCGACCAGGAAGTCTACAAGAAGAGGGAAAACCAGCACAGCACTCGTCTGATGGGGTTTTCCACTGTGTAGGATTTGAAGAAGTGATGAAATTTACGGAGGAAGGAGGAGACATGAGCGGCAGATAAGGGGCAAATTAGACGTGTCGAAGGAAACTTGAGTTTCAGGTTAAGTTTGATTAGAATTTGAGAAGTGAAAGCACGTTAGGAGCAAAAGGGAAGACGGAGTTTGAAGAATAAGCTGTTTTTACAAGATTACGCTACTACTGAATGGGATCAGATGTCTCAGGTGAAATGCAATGAGGAGTCGTATCTCAAAGATGGACGGTGCTGTAAACGCTGTGAAGCAGGTGGGTCACTTTAGATTGACGTTCATCGTTCTGGTTTGGATGTTATGACTAGTAATGGGACTTTCGGCTCCTTTGCGGGATCCGAATCTTTTGGATCGGTTCATGTCAAAGAGCCGCTCAAAAGGCTGGCTCTTTATATATTTATACGTATGACAGAACTCATTTTATCTGCAAACGAATCAAAGAGGGAATCAGACAAGGCTCAGATGTGTTTAAAATGGTTGAAACTGAGAGTGGGAGCGTGTTTACCTTTTTGAAATAATGAAATTCTTAATAAAACGTTGCAATATGGTAATAATTTAAAATCGAACTGTCATCACGATGCCAAACAGGTTTTTCTGCACAAATCTCTCACTCGTGTCGCTTGCTCTGCTCCTGTGCTGATTCTTGCATAATAATGAGAAAGAAAAAGATTCGGTTCTTTTAAAAAATGAGATCCGGATTCAACCGTTCACGTAAAGGAATCGTTCAAAAGAGCCGGCTCGTTCTCAAACGTCACATTAGTTATGATTTCAAATGGAGGGCAGTGGTCTGTGTGTGGCTGATTCACTGTTTTTGAAAGAAGTCACCAAAGGGAATAACCACAAGTGTTGAACCTTGTAATTGTTGCTTAGAGACTTGGGTGACAAATTTACTATATGAAACCTAGTCCAGGAGAGTCTGTTTATTCTGCGGTGGTTCAGTGGAATTGGACTCTCTGTGACGTAATTTCATTCTAGAAAAAGAAATAGAACAAAAAGAAAAAGAAATGTGTAAATCGGGTTAGACTGAAAAAGGAACACTTCCCCTGATTCAGTACATTGCTTCTCATTTCAAGTTAAAGGGTCCGATATTACGCAGAATTCACTCTTATGAGCTTTAAGCAGTGTTATAATGTTGGTTCTTCCTCAAAAACAGACCTGGAATTGTGTTTTGTTTCATTCACACGTTTGAGTAACACTTTATTATTGGTCTGTCTACATCTCCAAAGCTGTAAAATGGTCAGATTTTTATATAGATCTTTAAGGGTAAGTGGGTTAAGTGTCTTGCCCAAGAAGGATCTGGTTATAACAACATTAAAGCGTAGAAAACAGCGTAATGTGGGCTCTTTAAGATATCTGATTAACTAATTGGGAGGTTTTCTTTTGTCATTTCAAGCAAAAATGATCAGAAATGCATGAAAAATCACGATTCAATGAATTCAAGCAATTTTACAAGTTGATAATGCAGTTTTTTTCAGTGCACTTTATGTCAGAATCAAAAACAGTCCCCCGTCACCTCACCACATCAGAATCTTACACCTTTCAAATGGCAAAAGTTTGGGTGTGTTGAAAGGCGCCATGGAAATCCAGTGCATAATTATTATAGTCATACGTGGTTTCAGTTCACATCAGTTTAGGGGCTTAATGACTTTGAGTGTATTTGATGTGCTTTTTGGTTTTGTTTTAGGCACGTATAAGAAGAGGGACTGTAACGGGACAACGGAGACGCAGTGCACAAAGTGTGAACGGGGGAGCTACATGGCCACTGCAAATTACATGAGCCAGTGCCGCGACTGCAAGACCTGCAACTCCCGTAAGTCCCAAAGACGCAAAACACCCTCTAGTGTGGTCACCACGCTAACATCTCAAACTCCATTTTGTACGACGATTATGAACAACAATAGAATGTCATTTTCAACATTAAACGGTTGCACTTTCTTTTCTACTCCCGTGTGGCCTTATATCTGTGTAATCCCTCAGTCGTCCAGTAGGTTCCTCAGTGGTCCGTCTTATGCTCTAGATCTTTCTAAAGCTGTTCAGGAAAAGTTCGTTTCTGTCCTGTGAATGTGACTGTGTTTTAGTATCGATACCTGCTCAAATGAGTTGGTAGTTTCAAACCCTAATATTTACACGACACCGGCTGCACTCCCATCCCTTGATTTGACAAAACTAAATATTTAAAACAGACAGTTAAAGGTGCACTGTGTAACTTTTCTGCCAGCTGCTTGTCTCCACGTAGATGTTATCGGTTTGCCCGTTCCGTAGTATTTTATTTATTTAAAATGGACATAGCGATTACTTTGGATTAGACTAGAAGTAGATGTATTGTTTTAAGTGTTTATAGCACAAGTTCTAATTTTTAACCTGTCTATAAGGAGCTTTTAAAGGGGTTAGAGTCCAGAAAGGAAATTTAAGATTAAGATTTGTACACAGAAGTAAACAGATTCAGTTTCAAACATGATGTAAGGAGCTCTGGCCGACCTCAGCCGCAGTTTCAGGGCCGTGTTTGGGTCAATCAAACCTGTTGCTAACGCTTGCGAGAAAGAAGGAAGGCAGCTGATTTGTCTGTTGTTAATGTTCATATCTTGATTTAGGGACACAATAGCGAAATAAAAACACTAGGATCATGTAGAGCGGGTTAATACGAACGTTTTAAGACCAAAATGACAAGTCTGAGAGCAGCGGTTACGGAAAGAGGAGCCACATTTTTCAAAGTCGATGGAGCCGGAAGCGTGTGGTCATTTAGCAGATTAGCCATTTATATATACAGTCTATGGCAGTGACACACGATTATATAGATATTTAAAAAAAATCTAAATACATAAATAGTTTCAGAATACTAAAAATTCAAAAGTGGAAAGCCTGCGGTTCTCGATAATTTTCACAATGATGTCATCTCGGAGGTTTCTTGTTTAAATTGCCTGTTGACGTTTGTGATCATGCTGTAATGCAGCATGAGCAGCAGTGGAAGAGTTTTGTCACTCAAGTAAAACTACAGATTGCGGAGGAAAAAAATACTCAAGTGAAAGTATCGCATGAAAAAATGTACTTAAGTAAACGTATTAAAGTAAAAATGTACTTAAAGAGTAAAAAGTAAAAGTATTACACGCAGATGTTGAGACCTAATAAAGCTTCAAAAGATTTTGATGAAGATTTGTGCCGAATTTTGAAGAAACAATTGAATGTTGAATGTTTTTTTTTGTTTTGTTTTGGGTTTTTTTGACTGGTTTTATTTTATTTGTAAATTTTTGTTTGCTCAAACTACAAATGTGTTAAAAATAAACCCTCAGCCTTTTCAGCAGGTCTCAGACAATAATAAAAAATACTTTTACTACTTTTCAGTCAAGTTCAAAACTGTAGTGGAGTAGAAAGTACAGATACCTGCTCTCAAGTACCGTACTTTACTATTTTTACTTCGTTACGTTCCACCACTGAATATGAGAGATGTGAGAAAATCATTGCATTCATGTAAAACATACTCACAAAAACGCGAGAATTCATATTGCGTTTAATGCCATACTGTGGAACATTCCAGGCGAAGGAGACAAGCAGATGGCAAACCTACCATTAGAAAAGTTACATGTAATAAACTTCTGAATTTTTTCTATCTATCTTCTTTTTATCTGTTAGTTTAGTCATGCTCTTAACTGCGGTGAGTAATGGCCCAAACCAACAGTTAAAGACGCGCTGGTGAAAAGATGTATCGAGTTATCGCTGTGTACTTTTCACCGCCCACTCCTCGTGACGAACAGGTCATCTGCAGCAGTGATCTCTCAAAAGCAGTGATCAAAAGTTCCTTATCAATTGCTTTTCATCAGCGTCCCCCCCCACGCTACGTTAAAAGTTCAGATTTTATAACTGCTGTGCTAAATCTTGATAATCGCTTTCAGAACATAACCTGAGAACGCGGCGGGAGTGTACGGCCCGGGAGGACGCCGCCTGTGAGTGCGTGGACGGGTTTTACTGCAGTGACTCCCGCTGTGACCACTGTCGGCGGGTGACGTTGTGCTCGGAAGGACATGGGGTCAAGGTTCCAGGTAAAAACCACAATGAAATGACTATTTTTCGCAGGAGTTTTAGTCAGATGAGATTTTTTAGATAATAGGTCAGTTTATATAGATAGTAACTTGATTCCAAACACAAAGCCAAGACCTTCTAATTAACTGGTTAGAACTAGTTAGACATTTGCATCGAAACAATATAAATATTATACATTTCTCACTGGCTTTAATATCTGTCTCCTTTTATAAGCAAAATAATCGGCCTGTGGAGGAAACATTTAAAGATGCACTATGTGACTTCTGGTGTTAGGCATTCTTACCAAAAGCAGGCTCGCTTCTCCACGGATCAGACCTGTAAAAAGACCAGGTGGTGTCAGATCCTTGTCTCCATGAAGATGTTAGGAATTCTTACTGAAATCAGGCTCGCTTTTCCATGGATCAGACCTGTAAAGAGACCTGGTGGTGTCACATGCTTGTCTCCATGAAGATGTTAGGAATTCTTACCAACAGCAGGCTCGCTTCTCCACGGATTCGACCTGTAAAGAGACCTGGTGGTGTCAGATGCTTGTCTCCATGAAGATGTTAGGAATTCTTACTGAAATCAGGCTCGCTTCTGCACGGATCAGACCTGTAAAGAGACCTGTTGGTGTCAGATCCTTGTCTCCATGAAGATGTTAGGACTTCTTACTGAAAGCAGGCTCGCTTCTCCACGGATCGGACCTGTAACGAGACTTGGTGGTGTCAGGTGCTTGTCTCCATGGTGATAGATACGTTTAAACACATATAGTGGAACATTAAGAAAAAAAAACAAAACATCTGCATGAAGAAAAGTTACTTACAAACACATTTAAACTGAAACATAAACTGTAAGACTGAGATAAGAAAAATGTATTGACTCTGGCTCTTTTAACTCATTGTGGAGGTACAATATCTTACACCATTGTTTAGCTACTTCCACTTCACTAGAACTGAACCGGAACTCGCCGCTTAAAGATACATTTCACACAAAACTGATAAGAGGCAGGAAGTAACGCAGAGAGCGAAAAGAGAGATAAATATGGCCCGAAGTGAGACCGAATCAAACGAGGCCCTGAAGGTCATGAAAAGAACACCCATGACTCCGCTTCCGATTCCTATCCCGACGCTGGACCAGCACTGGAGGAAATCTATTTTCTAACACACTGTAAAAAGAAACATCCTGCATCAGGTAAAAGGACTGTGTAACTGCTTGTCTCCATGGAGATGCTGTGGTTTTGCCTGGAATGTTCCACCGTATAACGTTTAACCTTTACATTTATATTACAGGTGTTTTTATCGCTCAATGTACATAAAAAAAAACATTCATTCTTACTGTGAGCGGGGTCGTCTCTCCGCAGATCCGACTTCTAACTTGTCGCCGCGGAGATGCATAGCTAACTTTAATGCCATATTGTGGAACATCCTGGTAAAGCCATAACATCTGCTGAGCGGGGCGGCAGTAGCTCAGGTGGTAGAGTGTTTGTCCACTGACGCACAGGTTGGCGGTGCGATTCCAGTTCCCACAGATGAATGCTGTCGTCGTGGCCTTGGGCAAGACACTTAACCCCCCTCGCCCCCAGTGTCTGTGTGCACCGGTGTGTGAATGTGTGTGTGAATGGGTGAGTGGTTCCTTGATGCAAAATGCTATGAGTGTCTTGAGGTGGAAAGTTTTCTCTCTAAATAGATCGTGATGAAAGTGTCTAGAACTTTATATTATAATTTCAGATGGAGGGCGGGGCCTATGCAACTCTAAGAAGAAAGAAACGTCCGAACTTATGATCCACAAACGTTGGACGTTATCAATTTTTGTTTGGCTCCACGAACTTGTTTAGTTTAAAGTCTTTTCAACTCACAACAATCAAGTATTTGGAGTTGAGTAATGGCACCACTTTCTGAAGCTATTGTGAAAAAGTTATTTCACTTTTGTCTATTCATACCGACAGAGAAGGTGTTGATCTTCGTATCAGTTTCTGTTTGATGTGGATCCGCTCGGTAATTACGATATTAACCAGAAACGAGGTCAACAAATCTGCAATCTGAGAGTTAAACAGCAAATTCCACCACAGAATTCCGACGTGTCCTCCAGCTCAGTGTGTGTAGGGGTTCTTGAGTATTGTGATGTCATCTTAACTAATCTTATTGTCTACATCTCCGAAGCTCAAAATGCTCTGTTCCACCTTGTGATGTCATGTAGTGTTAGTTTTCAAGTTGCAGCTACCTTTTACCTTTTGTCCAGTAGAGATCGGCAATTCCAGGTCTGAAATCATCCAAATGATTCTAGTGAAGGTGTGTGGAGTTTAAAAACACGGTGGAGCACTTCCTGTATTACCACATGACATCACAAGGTGGAACAGGGTGTTTTCAGTTTGAGAGAAGAACTCAGCCTAAATATTCTAGTGCTATGCTCATCCTATTGTCTTTTCCTTGCAGCGTCTTTCACAAAGGACACTGTCTGCGCCCCGTGTGACAGCGGCTTCTTCAGTAACGTTTCAGATCACGTCTCTCAGTGTAAACCCCACACCAGGTCAGTCTTGGTTTACGAGTCTCCTTCTTCATTTTGGTACATTTTTAAATCTGGTTTTGTGTTTTCTAGTTGTGAAGCCATCGGGAGAGAGCTCAAAACTCCAGGGACTTCGACAACAAACGTGGTCTGCGGCAACCTTAAGTCAGGTAAGTCCTGATTCCAAACACGTTTCTGTTTCAGTGTTTGTTTTGGACCTGTCTGGACTTTGACTTGTCTCTTGTGTGTTTAGCCGTGTGCCCTTGGATGCTGCCTGCAGGACTGTGGGTCGGGCTGGTCCTGACCTTTGCTCTGGTCTTTGCTGTGGCTTTGTTTTGTTGGAGGAGGAAACGCTTCGGACTGCACAGAGGTGAGTCTCACACACAACGAGGCTCCTGGAGCAGGGGCGGTGCCAGAAAGGGGGCCTGGGGGGGCACTAGCCTCCCCTAAAATGGTCAATGCACCCCCATAGCTCCCCTAAAGATTTTTGCCCCATTTTCATAGTATATCCAATCTTGACTAAAAGTGTTCTTCAAAATGAGACAACAATAAAAAATAAAAAAAATCCGTAACAGCTTTTATAAATCACTAACTACATTTACGCTCCATTGTTAAAAGGCTCCGTATTTACCTGTTAACTGAGCACCCACACTGAAGACCTTAGCACCCCTTAGCTCCGCCTCCTCCTACCAAAAATGTCCAGCGCCGCCCCTGTCCTGGAGAAAGATCTGCACAAGTTAAAAACGCTTAAAGCAGCACCACATAACATTAATGATTCCATGGACACAGAAAGTTAAACCGAAAGTTTTGTACAGTCTCCATGGAGAAAGAGAAGTTAAATGGCATTTTGTAGAACGTTACAGGCAAAGCAATAACATCCCTATGGAGACAGGAAGGTGGCCAAGTTACGAGTCAGGCCTGTGAAGAGGCAAGCGCGGTCTGTAAAAGGATGCGTGTTTTTTTGTGTAGTAAAACATCTATCATAAATAAATGTGTTTACTTTAGTGGTGGGGCTTTAAATGCAGACTGTGTTCGCGTTTCATTGCCTCTCATCTAAGGCGTGTTCTCCGTTTTGTTTGGTCCTGGATTAATGCCGCTTCAGTTCTAATTTAGACAAGGTTTGGTCTTATGTAAATCCTGCTTCAGTGCCAGTTTTAGTCACAGTTTAGTTCCGACTTTGATGTGGTGTAAGTGTGAAGGCATTTGTCATAACAGAAGATCCCCAACAGTTTCTATGCCACATGCTCGTCTCCACGAAGAAGCCACTGTTCTGCCTTGAGAGTTCCACAGCGTGACATTAAACATACCTATCTCCATGGTGACAAGCGATAAAGTTCCAGTTCAGATCTGATGAGCGGCAAGGCCAGTCATAGTAATGCAGGTTTTTAAAGGAAATGTATTACGCAGTTTTATTTTGTTTTTAATTTTTTTTAGCTTTTAACCATGTTGTAATGTTCCCTCATCAGAAACGTTTTATACCAGACTGTGAAATATGCCAGACAAAGCACTAACATCTCCATGGAGGCGGCAAAAGTTACACAGTGCACCTTTAAAGGTCCTGTATTACACAGAAATGACTCTTGTGAACTTTAAGCCATGTTATGATGTTATTATCTCATCAAAAACACAGCTGGAGTTGTGTTTTGTTTCATTCACACATGTTTGAGTAACACTTTATTATTAGTCTGTTTACATCTTCAAAGCTCAAATCGCTCTGTTCCACCTTGTGATGTCACGAAGCGGTAGTTTTCAAGTTAACAGCTACGTTTTACCTTTTGTTCAGTAGAGATGGGCAATTCCAGAGCTGGTAGTTTTCAGTTAACAGCTACGTTTTACCTTTTGTTCAGTAGAGATGGGCAATTCCAGAGCTGAAATTATCCAAACGATGTGTGTTAAACATGTGTGAATGAAGCAAAACACAACTCCAGGTCTGTTTGTGACGAGGAAACATTACAACATAGGTCAGAAAACTGCGTAGTACGAGCCCTTTGGATGGACCTTTGCAGTGTGAAGCCTCTGAACCAAAATGCCGCCCCATATCCAGGCTGCGTCACCATCCACCTTATTCTCTGTAATTGCCGCCGGTTTGATGTTGACGCCAGTGGCATTTCGAATCGGCTGCTGCAGTTTCAGTATTCAGCGCTGAGGATGTGGTGCTGTGATGTAGACCTTGCAGAGCACGTCGTGTTTTAAATGACAGAAAAGCCACTTCCTTTTTCAGACTATTGACGCAGGTTCAGACATACCACCTCATTCTGAAAACACCATCGCCTCATGTCTGTACACTCATCGGGACCTTACATCTTTACTGTACTTACGTGGTAATTATGCGGCAGTAGTGGAACATACAGTGCGAGAAAAACACAAAATTTCACTACTACGGGTGTCACACTTCTGAAGAGGGCTGAGCGAGCTCGGAAATATCTGTTGCGATTTTTCTGGCAAGCGTCGAGACTCAGTTTGTGGTTTATGTTTTGATAAGAGGGTTCTGTTCAAAGTTTATATTTAAAACACATCCAGAAGAAGTAACGCAAATATTTAAATATGAACTGTACAGATCTAAACTACAGGGTTTGCAGTTTTTATGCAGAATAAATGAATAAGACAGATTTGTTTGTGGAGGTATTTCAAAAATGGCAGCCTTTGCTATTTGCTCATTTTAATTTCGATTTCATTTATTTATTTTTCATGTATTTATTTATTTCGAGCACATGCATCAAGGACACTTAATGCACATTTCACTTTTTTTTTTTCTTATTTAAGCTCGAAAAGGAGTGGGAAGAAGAAAACTTATTAAATCCCACCCCTTTGAAGAGCACTATTTTAATCCCTTGCGAGGAAAATAAATGTTCTGCGTTTGACCCTTGGCTGCTGGAGGAACCTGTCAGGATGACCTTAGCTGCAGGATTTGACCCATTGTGCTTCATTTTGACGGGGGGGGAGTGTCGTGCTCAGAGGAAACCCACCTAAAAACATGCACACAACTCTCTCACACAAAGCCACACATGTTCTGGAAGTCAAACCCACAGATTCGTGCTGCAGGGTGAGGGTTAAAACACAATGCAGTCGCTATGTAATAAACAAAATCTTAAATCTTGTTTTGTTCACAATAAGCTGTTTATAACGGAATACAATAAAGCTGTAGATTTTAAATGAGACCCAAACCCATACTGTTTGTTCGTTATACATATATTTAAATCCAGATGTTCATTATACGTATGTCTGGGTCCAATTTAAAGGGAGTGTCTAGACTTACTCTAACGTAGAAGAGGTTTTGACGTTGAAGTTGTGAACTGTGTGGGGTTTGCATCTTCTTCCTGCGCTCCTCTGAGGACCTCTGTTTCTCTCCCTAAAACATCAAGTAGAAACCGTGTTATTTCTAATTGCCTTGCCGTGTGTTTGCAGTGAGCTTGAGTCTTCCTGAGGCTCCCGTGGTTCCAGAAGAGGAGGTCCAGCTGAAGCTCCCTCTGCCCTCAAAGGAGCTGAGTGGACTCTACAGAGAAGAGACGTACACCCCCTCCTACACCTGTGACCTGCCTGCTTATGAATTAGGTCAGTCACCGCGTTAACCACGTGAAAAAGGGAAAAATGATTTAGAAACGAGCTGGAAAACGCGGTTGTCGTAATCCATAATTGTAAAATCACCCTCGCGCAATATCAAAAGCTAATATTTTGTCGAAGATGACGCTAGCTAGTTACAAACCGTTCCTAGGGATGAAAGGAAGTAAAACACAACCCGGATGGTAAAGGGCGATGCCGTCGTGTCCTTGGGCGAGACGCTTCACACGGCTGGTCTGCGGGTAAATAAGGTGAGACTAAGGCTGGGACTAAACCCGCGACTAAACCTGGTCCAGATCATAGACTGTATAAAGACGTGGACTAAGGAAGTGTGGCATCACCCACAGCGTTCGGCTCCAGTCAAATGAAGCTCATCGAGGTTAGAGCGGTTATAGCGGCTAATTTGGAGCCGAGTTCGGACTGTGAGAATCATAGCAACCAAAGAGCCAATCCGGAGCCAGGCTGTTGAAGGTAACGCCTCTTCCCGCCCACACCGCTGGTTTAGCAGAGAGCAAGTGCTTAGCAATGCTGTCAATCAAACCTGTTGCTAACGCTAGCAGGAGCAACCTCGGGGAATGAAGGCGCCTGATTTGTCTGTCATTAAGGTTCATATCTTGATTTACGGACACAATAGCGAAATAAAAACCCCAGGATCATGTAGAGCGGGTTAATATGAAGATTTTAAGACCAAAATGACGAGTCTGACAGCAGCAGGTACAGAGAGAGGGGCGATAATTGACAAGTGAATTGCAGCCAGAGTCGGTGGAGCCGCAGCAGGTAAGAGAGAGGGGCGATAATTGACAAGTGAATTGCAGCCAGAGTCGGTGGAGCCAGAAGTGCGCCCACGCTCACTTCCTGTTTCGAACGCGGCGGCTAGCGGGTTAGCTATGTCCATTAGCTATGTCCATTTATATAAACAGTCTATGGTCTCGATCAGGACTAGACTTAGCAGGACAAACGGCCCAAAATGTGTCGGTGTTGGTCCAGTAGGTGTGGAATAGCAGCGAAGTCTCTGTTATTTCAAGATGCACTTTTTGGGGTGGAGGGTCTGACATCTGCTTTGTCTGGAATGTTCCACAGTATGGCATTACACTTTACTATGTATACGGAGACAGCCAAGGTTGCAGGTCAAGACTATGGAGAAAAAAAAAAAAAAAAAAGAAACGCTCCCTGTAACTGAATAAATGCAAGATAGATTTAATGATATACTGTGGAACATTCCCATAGCGACCAAGACTTGTAAAGCGCATTATGAGTTTAAGCCATTACTATTAATTTACTGCAGTTTTGCCATTAATTCTGTATATTTCTACCTTTTTTCTCAGATGAACTGGACATCAGCTGTGACGGACAGAAGCTCGAGGACAGCAGCGTTCCCATCACTCCACTCAAAGTCTCCTTTTCGGATTCGCCCAAATTAAACGGGAGCTCCGGATTCTGCACCGCCAACTACCACAGAACCATGTCCGAGCCCCAAGAGGACGAGTGGTGTGGGACCTGACAGATCTGTGAAGGAAACACAACCTTTACCTTTCGTTTTTTTTTTTAAAGTTTCTAGAGCTGTAAAGGAGTCGACACGAATCCCACAAGACGAGACATGAGATTGGGCCAAGACAATGAGACGAGATTTTGACGTGATTTTTAGCAAGACAGACTCACAAATTTTGATTTATTTTATTTAATATTTTTGTTGTCACGGTAGCTCTTCTCACCAGTCCTTAGGTTAACGTAAACGAGCAGGAAAAAAATCTCACTCGCAACATAATTTTCCACACGTTTGCACAATCTTGTAGCAATTTCAACTCCCGAGATCTTGTTCCAACTCTAGAACCAATACATTTCACACAGGACATGACCAAAAGCAGGGAATTGTAACCACGCTGCCCCCTGGAGGACATAAGGGAGAAGTTCGTCTGTACTGAAAGCTCTTGTAATATACTTTGTACTGTACCTATGCAAAACCTTGACACATTTCATTGGTTTATTTATTTCATTTTAAGCTATTACTATTACTTTCACTTGTGTATACTTTTTGAACTCTAAACTGAAAAAAAATATAATAAATAGTTGTGTTATTTATGAAAAATGCAGCTGGCAAGATAGGAGTTTAGAACAATACCAGTCTGTCCTATTAAAATGTGAAAAACAAAAATATTATCTATGGTGGTTTTGCAGTAATGGCGCCAAACAAGTCCAGAATATGAGTATTTTTTTAAACAGAGGGATATCGGTCTGGTCCTCACTCCCTCCGTCGCGTCTCGAGCCCAAACCAAACATGTTCAGCCAATCAGATTTATTCAGTGACGCATGGGAAACGGAGTAAACCTGAGAGAAATGTCACGATAAACGATAATATTGAAACTACTTTACGCCACTGACACAATAAAAAATCAAGCGGGTTAATTCCAGTAAAACCATTTTTGTAAATACAGTATCATTAAAAAGAATGAGCTGCAATGAATAAACAGCAAAATGGACCAAAAACTAGTCTTAGATGTTACTTTTTCATTCCTCGACAGCTCAGATCTTACCGTGTTACATAAAAGACAGCAGAAACCTCCCACTACGGCAACAAAAATACACCCACGATAAATACTGAGCCCCAAATATATAGCTCCAGCTTTCAGATATTGAAATCGATCGGTTGCTATAGTGATTATCAAGACAGGCCTACGAAGGAGCTCATTGGTCAGCCATCGTTTACAAACAAAATCAAACATCTCTCACCTCAGATTAACACAAATCGGTGATGTTTTTTTTAGCCTCCTGTCATATTTTATTTTTTTCCTCGTAACCAGACTCACATCTTCGTTAAGCACCGAAGACGTTTATTCTGGAGCCAGGTGTCAGAGTTCACCGCAAAACGCCGACGTCTTACGCAGGAATTAGAATGACTTGAATTCAGAAAGCGTATCTCGTTTTGAGAAAGTCTACTTTTACTTTTACTTCTTTCACTGTACTTTTGACATATTGTTATTTTAAACGTGCACTGTGTAACTTTTCTGCTGGAGATGACGCCACCCGCTCGTCTCCATGGCGATGTTATTGCTTTGCCGAGTGTCACGCAGCGTGGAATTAAGCGTATCTGTCGCCATGGGGACAAGCGCGCCAAGTTTAACGCCATACTGTGGAACATTTTACGCGAACCAGTAATATCGCCATGGAGACGAGCAGGTGTGGCGCCTTCCAGCTTTTAAAAATGTGACTGTTTGCTCTGGGTGTTTGTATAAATGTAACATTGTGTAGTTTTTTTTTTTATTTCAGACCAGTGGAAAAATGCCAGGTAGTTTCTTAATATGTCTTTTATACGTTTTTTTCTTTTATATAGTATATTTTTTTATAATCCCTCAATAAAAATGAGCAGTAAAACAGAGCAGATGTTGTATTTCTTTATAATGTCTTTGTCGTTAGTGCAAAGTGAATAACGCTCCATCTCTCCCACAGTTCATCATTGTTCTCGTATTAGTACCACACAGACACAGTAATCACATACTTTATAATACACAAAACAATACACAACATTTATGATTAGAATCAAACTAAAAAGACTTCACTCCACGTAGCTGCTTTTCTACTGACAACACATTAATGTTACGGTAACAGAAACAGGTCCAGTGGTTCTCAAACTTAGTCCTGGTTTAGTCCTACGTTAAATACAGTTATTTTTGGTTTAGACTTTAGACGGTTCCTCCAAACGCCCGGATTAAAAGGTCAAAATATTAGAAAAAAAATACTCTTTTGAGCTTTTAGTCATGTTCTAATGCTGTTACCTCATCAAAAACACACCCGGAGTTGTGTTTTGTTTCATTCACACGTTTGAGTAACACTTTATTATTAGTCTGTCTACGTCTCCAAAGCTCAAAATGCTCTGTTCCACCTTGTGATGTCATGAAGAGGTAGTTTTCAAGCTAACAGCTACGTTTTACCTTTAGTTCAGTAGAGATTGAAAATTCCAGATCTGAAATTATCCAAATGATTCTAGTGAAGGTGTGTGGAGTTTAAAAACACTTTAGTGGAGCACTTCCTGTATTAGCACATGACATCACAAGGTGGAACAGAGTGTTTTCTGTTTGAGAGAAGAAGAACTCAGCCTAAACATGCAGGGTTTGTGTGTTTAAACATGTGTGAATGAAACAAAACACAACTCCAGGTCTGTTTGTGACGAGGAAACGACATTAGAACATAGATCAGAAAATAGCGTAACATGGGCTCTTTAAAGGAACACTCTGTAACTTTTTCTGGTGGAGGAGCTGCCACCTGCTCGTCTGCATGGAGATGGAGACAAGCAGATGACATCACCGGGCCGAGTTACTGGTCAGATCTGTGGAGAGGCGACTCAGCTTTCACAGTAAGAAAACATTTTTTTTTTTGTAATTGAATAAATGCAGGATACACACACACACACACACCAGAAAAGTTACATAGTGCTGCTTTACGTGGATAAGTTTCTCTTATTTTGTCATTTTGGTTCCAGACTATGAGGTCCCTGCGTCAGTTTCCATAACGATTGAACCACAGTTGGATGAGCCTGGTTTATGAGCCAAAATGACATCACTTAAAGACAAGCTTACACACATAAGTCTGGGTTAGTGAGTTACAACACTTTGATGGTACGCCCCCTGGTGGTGCTTGGCGCGAAAAGGTTGAGAACCACAGGTGTAGTCGTTTCAGGCGGCCTTCTCGAAGACTTGCTTTGCCACAACGCCTTCAACCCTCATCTCCTGCAGAAACAAAAGGAGGACGAAATGGGTTTTTTTTAATATATTAGTTCAAAAGGTTTCAATTTTCTTAAAAAAGGAAGGCAAAACATAACGACTTTTTCAAAATTGTGAAACTTCTCTGTACAAACTTTCAGAGTTACTATGTCCATTTAAAATTACATTAAAAAGTCCCCGCTCTCTCCTTCACGTCTCGAGTCCGACCAAACGTGATCGTCCAATCAGATTTGTTTTTTTCAGTGACACATATGAAACGAAAGAGCTCATTGGTCACTTATTATTTACAAACAAAATCAAGCTTCTCTTAGCTCAGATTAACCTCAGAGTTTAGTTCTTCTTCATTGATTCTGCAGAAATCTGTGACGTTTTTCAGCCCCTTGTGATACTTCGTAAGCAGCCATATTTGTTTTGATACGGTGGACCATGCGTGTCCCTGATTGGCTAATCCACCTGTCAACCACGCCCCTCTGAAAACGGGCAGATTCAAGTGTTGAAGAAGTGCGTATTCTGGATCCCAGGCAACGAAATGGAGTAAATTACAGTGAATATTTTGCCAGGGGCTCGACCTCGTCGTCCTTCTGTACTTCACTGTGATTGGTTAACTCCACCTGTCACTCAGAGCATGACAGAGGCTGACCAATAGGAGGAGTGGGCGGGGCTAAGTGTCTGTGTTTGAGCAGAGAGCCGCATTAAACACAGACTGAATCATAATGAGACGATTTGACCTTATAACAATCTGGGCCCGGGTCCAAAAGACTCCCCCACGTCTGATGTTGATACGACCTTTGACCCAATAATCCATCTCCCTCCCCTCTTTCACTTTCCCTCTCTCCCTTCCACTCTTCCATTCACTCCTTTCTCTCTTATCTCTCCCTCACTCCCCCTTCTTTTCTATCTTTCCTCTTTCTCAACAAGTACCAGTCTTCTCCCTCGCTCTTGTTTTCTTTGTCCCCCTCTCTCACTCAGTATCCCCCTCTCCCTCCCTTCTCTCCTATATTCCGTTCAAGCTCTCCCTCCCCTCTCGCTCAGTACCTCTCCCTTCTCTTCTATCTCTCTCTCCCTCTCTCTCACTTCTATTTTTTCTCTTGCTGTCTCCAACTCCCTCTCCCCTCAACTCACTACTTCTCCCCCAATGTATCCCTTCTCTTCTCTCTGTCAATCTCTTCACTCACTTCCTCCTTTCTCTCCCCCTTTCTCTCTCTATCTCTCTCTCTTGCTCCCCCTCTCTTTTACATCCTCTCTCCTCCCCTCAGTTCGACCTCTCTCCCTCCCCTTCTCCCCCTCTCCTCCTTCTCTCCCCACTTAATGCCAAGTCAATGAATAAGGGTTTCCTGGGCAGTCCATCTAGAAACCTGGTTGGTGTGGTAACCTTTTCCTTCCTCCTCCTCTCTCCCATTCTCCATTCTCTCTCCCTCTTTTCCTCCCTCGCCCTCTCTCCCTCTCCCCCCCTTCCCTCTCTC